>CM040797.1:44289410-44339410 GCA_022829025.1 Squalius cephalus
TGATACACACACTCACACACTCATCACATGTAGATTAATGTCCAGTAGTTTCAGTGACACACACACTCACACACACTCACACACTCATCACATGTAGATTAATGTCCAGTAGTTTCAGTGATACACACACTCACACACTCATAACATGTAGATTAATGTCCAGTAGTTTCAGTGACACACACACACTCACACACTCATCACATGTAGATTAATGTCCAGTAGTTTCAGTGATACACACACTCACACACTCATCACATGTAGATTAATGTCCAGTAGTTTCAGTGATACACACACACACACACACACACACACACACACACTCACACACTCATCACATGTAGATTAATGTCCAGTAGTTTCAGTGATACACACACTCACACACTCATCACATGTAGATTAATGTCCAGTAGTTTCAGTGACACACACACTCACACACTCATCACATGTAGATTAATGTCCAGTAGTTTCAGTGATACACACACACACACACTCACACACTCATCACATGTAGATTAATGTCCAGCAGTTTCAGTGATACACACACACACACACTCATCACATGTAGATTAATGATGGTGAAGTGACTGGCGCTCGGGAGCTGTCCGGTGCTGAAACACACTCACACACAACTACAGGGACATTTTTAACCCTTACTTTACATGTTTTAAGTTAAAGTAATCTTGATTTTTCTTCACATCCAATTGAACTCTTTCCCCGCCGGTGTTTTAGAAACAACTAAACAAAAGCGTTGCCAGACAGTGCCAGCATTTTTGATCATTTCGACAAAACTTTCATGGCCCCCAGAATATTTTTGTTGTGTGAATATCTGAACATGCATATTGAAAAGAACGAACAGCTTTGATACGATATGTGTGAATATATCTCTCGCTGCTCAAAGGAATCTGATACATCTAGATCCAAACTCCCAGGCTATTCCCACAGTAATGCTCACATACGCACCGTAAGCAGTGTACAGAAAATACAGGTGTTAAACTAAGGAGAAGACAAATGTTCCTAGGGACGACTTCTATTCCCAAAACTCATTTACTGTATACTGTGCAGGCACACACACAAAAACACATACACACACACACACATATTCTTGTACATCTATCTTTATGAGGACATTCATTGACACAATGCCATCTCTATCCGCTTACCCTAACCTTACCCATCACAACTAAGTGCCTAACCCGACCCCTGACCCTAAACCTCATTATAACCTTATACCTAAAACCAAGTCTTGACCCTCAAACAGGCCTTTAAAGGGATAGTCACCCAAAAATGAAAATTCTGTCAGTAATTACTCAACCTCATGTTGTTCCAACCCCGTAAGACCTTCGTTCATCTTCGGAACTTAGGCCTATATCATATTACATCATATTTTTGATGAAATCTGAGAGCTGTCTCACTCCTCCATAGGCTTATGGACACTATAACTTGCTGGCCCAGAAAATGTATTAAAGACATTGTTAATATAGTCCAAGTGACTCCAGTGGCTCAATCTTAAGTATATCAAGCGACGAGAATACTTTTTGTGCGCAAAAACAAACAAAAATAACGACTTTATTCCACTTTTCATTTCCTTCTCTCTGGGCCTCGGGTCTTTTCACGTAGTGTTTAAGCGCAGCGCGTCTGTGTTACGGGGTTGGAACAACATGAGGGTGAGGAATTACTGACAGAATTTTCATTTTTGGGTGAACTATCCCTTTAAAGGCTCTCAGAAAGAGAGGACCGGCCAACATGTCCTCACTTTACTCTCTTTGTCCTCACTCCATTGGTCTAAAACTCAAACTGGTCCTCACAAAGATAGTTGTACAAGTACACACACACACACACTAAGACAGTTGGTCTGATCTCAAACGCCTTCAAACCTTCATGTCTTTTATTGAACTAGAGACCCTCCAGCAGGGCAATACCAATTACCCACAGAAAAATCACAAATTAGATCTCTATACAATCTAAGTACTTTCTCCTAGACGGTAATGCGATTAAAGGCTGGGCAATGGAGCCGTTCGCTGAAGTCCCCTGCTTTCCAAATGTGCTCCTCTAGAGGTTTGAAGGATCTCAACAATGTTTCAAACTCTTTTCCAAGACCAAATTCTGCAATGAAAATTGCATTTGTCAGATTCAGTCTGAGCAACACATGTTTGTTCTGGGGCTACGGCACATGCACATGAACTTCACAAAAGTTTTAAAAGTAAAGCGTTTATTTCCACCCAGCGGTGACTCAGCAGGTGTTAATGAACTGATGTTTAACTTAATTAAACCAGCATGAACTGTGACAAACATTATCAGAAGATTCTGCGTGTGCGCAGCGGCCCTCGACAATGAGGGAACGCATGGGGTTGATTTCACTATTCATACAACCTGCCATATCATCTAAAAATAGTGCTTCCAAAGAGGATTTCACAGCCTGAGAACATTTTCAAGAGTTACTTCATGCACAAATAAACAATAATGCCATAATTTACTCACTCTCATGTTGTTCCAAACCTGTATGACCATTTCATGGAGCGCAAAGGCTTCCATCAAATTATAGAATAAAATGGCCTTCAAGCTCAAAAAGGATAAAAAAAAAAAAAAAACATAAAAGTTTACTAGTCCATATTTGGTCAGTTAAAGTCCCCCTGTGGCTAAATCCAGCTTTTAATGTTGTTTATGTGTCTATGTGGTGTTTTTAATCTGCTTTAAGACAAAGCATGTGTAAATTCATAAGTCGACAGCATTGCTGAGTATTTCCTCCTTAAAACTGCAGTGAACCAAAGACAGTCTCAAAAACACGCTTTGAAATCGCTGGTGTTTCTGACATCACAAACTACCTTGTAACCAATCAGATCAACGTGTGATCGTCAACCAGTGGATCTCTGAGCTGAGTGAGTGAGTGGAGGCGGGGCTCATTTGCATATTCATAGAACCACGCATACTAAATGAGGCAAGGGTGTCGAGTTACAGTCAAGCTATTTTAAGGCATGAAGAAATTAAAAAACTTTTAAATATGTCATTTTGGTGATCAAAGATGAGTTTTAAGGGATAAAATTATGTACTACAGGGGGACTTTAAATAATTTTTTATAAATCAGCCTTCACGTCTTTCTGTGGGCTTTGCAAAAACTTAACCAATGAATGAACAGTATTAAAAAGAGCTTGTGACTAAATTTGATAGGCTCCAATTAATCGACGTCAAATCGAAAATCGAATCAAATCGCAAGCTTTGAATAGAAATCGAACTACATTTGTCAATCCCCAGCCCTACTTTAAACAATACTTTCACAACACTACATTGTTTCAAAACAGCTTTTTTTTTATTAATAAACAGGAAAATAACAGTGTTAATGTTGTAAAATTAATCAATTATGAAACCAATTCAATTGCAGCAAGGAGCCATGGATTGTATGGGAAAAAACAGTGTGAACATTCTTCAAAATGAAAAGAAGTTTCTATGGGTTTAAGAGCACATGAGGGTGAGTTAATGATGAACTTAGTGTGAATGATCCTGTCAGGAGAGTATGCATTACAACATAACCACAGAACACAGCTGAAAGCTTCTGGAAGAGACATGTTTGTTCCTCGTGTGTCTCAGAGACCCTCCTGTGAACTTACACGCATCCAGACACAATTCATTATGCATGAGCCAACAGCGTGTTCTGCTTGTGTGTTTGCACACAAAGGTTACAAGTGTGTGTTTGTTTCTGTGCTTTTTACTTCTCCTGAAATAAATATGTGGCATCAGCACAAGTAAAACTGACCACACTGCTAATGTGTCGTGACTCGTGGGTGGTTGCCAGGGCTTTGCTAAGACTTTGCTATGCAGTTGCTTGGGCATTGTGGGTGGTTGCTAGGGCATTGCTAAGCAGTTTACGAGGGTGTTGTGGGTGGTTACCAGGGTGTTGCTTTGCAGTTGCTAGGGTGTTGTGGGTGATTGCGTGGGCGTTGCTATGCAGTTTACAAGGGTGCAGTTGCTTGGGTGTTGCGGGTGGTTGCTAGGGCGTTGCTAAGCAGTTTACGAGGGTGTTGTGTGTGGTTACCAGGGTGTTGCTTTGCAGTTGCTAGGGTGTTGTGGGTGATTGCGTGGGCATTGCTAAGCAGTTTACAAGGGTGCAGTTGCTAGGGTGTTGCAGGTGGTTGCCAGGACATTGCCATGCAGTTGCTAAGACTTTGCTATGCAGTTGCTTGGACATTGTGGGTGGTTGCTAGGGCATTGCTAAGCAGTTTACGAGGGTGTTGTGGGTGGTTACCAGGGTGTTGCTTTGCAGTTGCTAGGGTGTTGTGGGTGATTGCGTGGGCGTTGCTATGCAGTTTACAAGGGTGCAGTTGCTAGGGTGTTGTGGGTGGTTGCCAGGACATTGCTATGCAGTTGCTAAGACTTTGCTATGCAGTTGCTTGGGCATTGTTGGTGGTTGCTATGGCGTTACTAAGCAGTTTACGAGGGTGTTGTGGGTGGTTACCAGGACATTGTTATGCAGTTGCTAAGACTTTGCTATGCAGTTGCTTGGGCATTGTGAATGGTTGCTAGGGCATTGCTGAGCAGTTTACGAAGGTGTTGTGGGTGGTTACCAGGATATTACTATGCAGTTGCTAGAGCATCGCTTTGCAGCTGGTAGGGCATTGTTGGTAGTTGCCAGGGTGTTGTTATGCAGTTGCTAGGGTGTTGTTATGCAGTTGCTAGGGTGTTGGGAGATGTTACCAGGGCATTGCTATGCAGTTACTCAAGAGTTGCTATGCAGTTGCAAGGGCATTGTGGGTGGTTGTCAGGGTGTTGTTATGCAGTTGATAGGGCATTGTCATGCAGTTATTAGAGCATCGCTTTGCAGCTGGTAGGGCATGGTGGTGGTTGCCAGGATGTTGCTATGCAGTTGCTAGGGTTGTGTAGCTGGTGGCCAGGGTGTTACCAGGCAGTTGCTAAGTCCAATTCAAAATATTTTCTTTGATATTCTGCTCTATACATGTGTGTGTGAAATTGTAGGAAAAAATGACATTTGGGAATTTAGCAGAACAATTCCAACAAGCCACAGATATTGTTCATGTAGCCCAAACAGCGCAGAATGAGTTCAATACTTAGTGTTAGGGGTTTGTTCAAATCACTAACAATAAATACCAGCAACAGAAATAGTAATGCTTGACTTAACAAACACCAAATGTATGCTCAGTTCTGCTCAGTTAAACGTTCTGCTCCACTGCAGAAAGTCCAGTATGCAGATGGTCAGCAGAATAAACCAATCAATACAGCGGGGCGTTTAAACCCAGAACAGCAGCGTCTGTTAAAGAAACATCACGTCCATATCACTTCATCAGCTGATGATCCATGAAGATGAAGGACTTTACAGCAAATACAGACTGAGCTCTGAGCAAACAGCCACACAAACACTGACAAACACGTCTTATAAGGTCATGAACACACAATTCAGAATGAAGCTCGAAGTTTTAGAAGCTTCAGATCAAATCAGACATTTTTATGTACAGTAAAATGGCTAAATTTGGTGTAGGATTTACGTAACATTGAATTAAATGTGAAATTTTGAAGTAGAAAGACTGAAATAGTGTTTTATTGTAAAACATATTCAAAAAATCTGTGTTTGATTATTAACAGTGTACTCGTATTTTTTAACTGGAAAAATTTGATTTTTTTTTTCCACTTTCAAGCCAAATCAGAGCAATTATGATATTTTTTAAATCTCCAGTCATAATTCACCCCAAAACTACACAAATTTCTTTTACATAAAGGATTTGTGTTATTTATGCCATTAAGTTGTTGTGATTTTGTAGATTGTCTCAAAATCATATGATATGATTTAAGACAATTAAGCACATTTTCCCCAAATTCTCATTAAAATAATGCAAATATAAATATACACTGTTTCATTACTTTAACAATACAATAACAAAGACCATTCAGTCTGGATTTTTTAATCTTGATATAAATGCAGCCCAACAAATACTACCATCATGATTTGCTAGATATTTAAAAAAATATATATATCATAAAATATAATAATATCATAATTGCATTACGGTAATGAGAATTGGAGGGTGTTTATATGTCATGAAAATAATGACATTTAATAATGTCACAATGCTGTAATGTCAGTCTCAATGGGTATCTCTTGGTGCAAAATATAATTTCCTTTGATTTTGGGGTGAAATATGACCTATGACCAATAGACAACATAGACTGTTTTCAATGCTCACATAAGCTCTGGGTGAGAGAGAGAGAGAGAGAGAGAGAGAGAGAGAGAGAGAGAGAGAGAGAGAGAGAGAGAGAGAGAGAGAGAGAGAGAGTGTGTCATGAAGTGGACATACTGATGGATAAGAGCCTCAGATATTGTATTGAGCTGCTGTTTGAACAGACGGGGGGTTTAAGAGGACAAAGACACAGACAGCTTCAGGAGGAGAGAGAAAGAGAGAGAGAGAAACCACTGTCTTCATTTTATATTTTCTAATATGTATAATATACCAATATATCATGGTGTAACAATATATCATGTCACAATATATCGCAATACAAAAATTCAATAATATCTATTGTGTATAGTTCACCCAAAATAAAAATGACAAAAATAAAATCATAATTTTAGTGTCAGTACTACATTAAACTATATATAATGTTGAATATAATGTATAATAATGCAATGGGGGAATATTTGTGTGTCCTGATAATGCCAGATGTCTGATGTTACCAGTAAAAGTGGCTCACATTGTTTTAAATATCTAGTCAGTGAAAGAGTAAAGCATATTCGTCTAAAATAATTCAGTATTTTCAGCTTCAGGATCATGAATATTGTTATTCTGGTGTGTCTATTGTCCTGCCTTGGGTTTCAGCACGAAGTCCGAGTCGATTCATTTACACCCCCGGTATATTTTTTGTTAACCTTTTATTATATGTCTTGGAGTATCGCAATAATATCGTATCGTGAGTTCAGTATCGTGATATGTATCGAATTGTGACATGAGGGTACAATTAAAACTGCTACAATTTAAGTGAGAAAAAAAGAAAGAGAGAGGTAAAGGGGTTCGTATTGCATCGATCAGTCGCTGAAACACAAAGGCTGATCAGATTGATCGGATTCGTGAACTATACATAACACCCGACCTCGAGCCCTGATTTCTCTCGGATCACCCTGACCCGTTCACCCTCGGCTCCCTTCACCCCTAAAACGCCATCTCATTATCATACGCCAATAAATCCATCCGCATTAATCCTCTTATTTCCACCCTAACCTCTCATTGTGGTCTTCTACAGCTGAGCATTCGGCCTCAGAGAATCCCAGACTGCAGACAATCCCGAAGGAAACACTGATGGAGAATCCTGGCATGTGTGTGTGTGAGTGGCCGGTGATTATGGTGTCAGTGTGTCGCGAGGGTCTGAAGAGCTTCTCATGGCCAACGGCGGGATGAAGAATAAATGCCGGGACTCTTTCATCTCGAGCAACTTCAGTAAAGCCACCTTTACCTCTCGCCTACGCCTGTCCCACACACAACACACTCTCTCTTCTTCTACACAGGAGCGTCCGTAAGCAGATATTTACAGATGAAAACAGCTGCATGAATAACTGATCTGGCACATGCAGTCGTTGCCTTCAGGAACCGTCAGATCTGACTCTGAAATGACTTTCACTGCTGTACTGCATCAAAAAACAATCATGACTTGAATTAAACATTACAAAGGGAAGCACATTTTAGGTGGTTTTGATTTTAAACATTTACATGCACATCCTTGCGATTTGCAATGCAAATGTTCGATTTCTTATAACTTTTATTGTGTATTGTTCTATCCTTTTCTGCATTTCCCTTCTGTGTACTAATCTATATTATTACATTTGCATTCATGCATTTAGTAGTTCACTTTTCACTGCTGTACTGTATCAAAAAACATTCATGTCTTGAATTAAACATTACAAAGGGAAGCACATTTTTAGGTATTTTTATGCTGCATCACTCGCTTTGATTTTAAACATTTAAATGCACATTCTTTGCGACTTGCAATGCAAATGTGCGATTTTGACATTTCTTATAACTTTTACTGTATTGTGCTATCTTTTTCTGCATTACTAATCTATATTACTACATTTGCATTCATGCATTAAGCAGTCACTTCTATCCAAAGCAACTTAAAAAAGAGAAAGTATCTCATACTTAAGAGCCAAGATATGATAAAATGCATACAAGGTTTTTTTTTGTTTTTTTGTTTTATACAAGCATCTGCTGAATGGAAATATGTAAATGTAAATATGGGTTCTTTCTGTGCACATCAATCAAGAGTTTCTAGTGACACAAAGACTGCACTAGCATTCATTAGACATGAACAGATCATGTTCAGAACCAGATTTCCACATTCACATCACACATCAAATCATGCAAGCAGAAATGACAGCATGCCTTGCAGAGATTACAGACATCCAGAGGGTTAAATCGGATTTGAAATCAGACATCCACCAAAACTCCCGTGTCTAGTGCTATTAACCCGCGAGCAATAACGATTCAAGGACCCGATTAATGAGATTTAACACGCAAGTAATATGAGATTATGATATGAAGTGTCCTCTTACCTGGAGTTGTTAAAGTTGTCACGAGACCTCACCGGCTGAATGGAGGACGATCAGCTGAGCAGAAGCGATGGAGGAAGAGTCTACCTCATCCGAGTCTGCTGGAACTTCAGTCACAGCAAATGAATTGAACTCCAGCAATGAAGCTGCAAACGCTCTTGAACAGTTTCCGACGGTAAAAGCAATGACAAGGACCGGGCAGATCCGCGGACGAGCACGAGCACGCGCACACTGACGTCGGCCTCGAGCCTCCTCCGTCTACTGGAGATCAGAAACAAAAGGGTGTTGAAGAAAAAGAGGAGAAGAGCACACACAAACCCCCCACCCGAGCCCGAGAGAGAGAGAGAGAGAGAGAGAGCAGCAGTCACAGCTGAATATAGAGCTCATGGGAGAATACGTCAATATATCATTGACTGTTAACAAATCATTTTAGGTTTCTATTGCATTTTAGATTAGCTAAATATTTTCGCAGCAGACAAGGTTCTTTATTGGAGTCCATGGTTCCAACTTCCATGAAGAACATTCAACATCCACGGAACCTTTCCATTAAACAAAAGGTTCTTTATAGAATGAAATTTAGATTTTTCTTCACTGGTTCTTTAAGAACTGTTCTCTGAAAGGTTCTTCGGGGAACCAAAAGTCATTATTCTATGCATGGCATCACTGTGAAACCCCCTTTTTTATAGCAACTTTATTTTTAAGAGCAGCCTAGCCTATATACAGCGCACTATGAAAATGTTTTGTCAAATAATCTGGTTTAATAAGCGTAACATAGCAAATAAGTATAAGGAATTATTGACGACGGGACGGGACGAGACGTTGAATTATTAATTATTAATAATATTAAAGAATCAGGTATTAATAACCATAATTCAACAGGACCGGAGTCAATTATTCAGCTTATACTACGGTCACCAAACCTCAAAAGACGATGTTCAGACTATGTATTTCAAGACATTTGTCGGGTTTTTTAATTTAAAACGCTCTTGAGTGCAGGACTAATTTCTTACGCATCTCATCCCACGCCGATCTGTTGCTAATTTGTTGCTAATTACAAAAATGTCATTTTAAAAGCCAACGTAGGCTTGATAGCAGACTCATGCAGTTATTAATGCAGTTATTAGAGAGAGAGAGAGAGAGAGAGAGAGAGAGAGAGATTTAGTGTGTGTGAATCACCTGAGTGTGTGTGTCTCTCTACAGTGTTCACCAGTAACGTCAGCTGGTTGGTCAGTGTTGTTGTGGGTTTTTTGCTCTTTTGCTGTTGTCGGCTGTAAATCATTTGGCGTAGTGATATGGAACTGTAATGCGGTCAAAACCTGCTGGAACTACTTTAACCTGTTTCCCTGATAATAACTGCACACCTAATAACGTTCGTCAACCAATCAGATTCAAGCATTCAACAGCCCTGTAGTATAATATGACTTAATTGACCTGAATAGCATGCCAAACAAAGTCATTTTAAAAGGAACGGTCACATTAGCAAAATTTTGACGAAAATTTGCTAGCATAAAGGGTCAATTGTCCATTATCAATATTATAGTGACATATGAAGCACCGCTCACACAAAAGTCACCAATTTGAGCGAAATCTGTGTACGAAACTTCCGCCCTCATATGACAATCCCAATAGAGTGGATTCCTATTGAAATGACTAGATTTCGCTCTTTAAGGGTCGGATCCGTCAGTTAACTTCACGACTTTACTTTTAGTGTTAATTGACATAACAGATATTTATCAGCAACGTTTCAACCACGTTTAAGTAACCACAGAACATGGAGATTAGACGTTAGACATACACTGTAAAAAGTGAACAGTTGGATCAACTTAAAAAAATTACTTCAATTGGTAACACCTAAAGAAATTAAGTTTTCTCAACTTAAATTATCACGTAAAACGTGTCGGTCACGATCGGATCCTATTGGAGAATACATTGGCAAAACAAGTCATTTTTTGTTTACATATGATATGACAAGAATTACAAAAACTGTGCAGGCGCTGGCAAAACAAACCTTGACTAATCACGCCCCAAATTTGGCTAATAGAAATTATAATATCCTTTAAAATGTTGACCCTCTGAAAGTCGTTGTATAATTTAGATACATTGGGAATTGCTTACAGCCTTGAACAGAAGTATATCACCCGTGAACAACATAATGAGGTTAATGGAGTCCATATTTAGAGTGAGCTGAGCTTATGATCAGAGCAGATTTAACTCTCTGAACCCTCAGATCTGAGAGGACTTTTACCTGAAGAAGAAGGGGTGCGTCTCAAACGAGTCACCACATCAACAGACATCTCACATTGTTTGAGAGAAAACTGTAAAAATGCTTATTAATGTCGTTTGCACTTACAGAAATTAGGATTTTTAGCTCCGGTGTGGATCTGAGACTCTATAAATTCCCCGTTTCTCTGTTGCAGTGGAGAGAAATGCTGACTCGAGGCCTGTAAACTTTAATCCTGGCATAGGTGTCCACCACACACACAAACACACACACTCTCTCACACACTCTCACTTACACACACACACTCAAACACACTCACACACTCACACACACTGACACACTCACTCACTCACACACACACACTCTTACACTCTCTCTCTCACACACACACACACACACACACACTCACTCTCTCTCGCACACACACTCACACTCTCACACACAAACTCTCTCTCTCACACTCACACACACTTTGTAATACAAGTATGCTGTACAGTACACTATATACTTGATACTGCTTATAAAAATTGGCATGTAAAATATATGCAGTATGCAACAATCAATATTTCAAAGTCACATGTTCTTACTACAGCGAGTGCTGTTTAATCATCACAGATAATATTTATATTTTTTAATCCAATTTTGTGCATAAATGTCTTTAGGTTAATTCATCAATGGAAATAGAAGGATAGTAAAGCACGTGTAGTTTAGTCACATCCGCCAGCTGTGCCCATAATCTCCACCAGAGGGTGCTCCTCCTGAGTCCTGGGCTATCTTATCATGAACTGCATTTCCCATAACCCATTGCCTGGACTTGTGTTTGATTACTTACACCTGTTTCTCATTGTCTTGCTCATGCCTGCCTATTTAAGCCCTGTGTTTTCACTCATTCTTGGTGAAGTCTTGTAAGTGTCGCTCTGCATTTCTGAGCGCTCTCACTCTGGTTACTCGTGTTTTGACTTTCTCCCTGGTTTTGCTGTTTGCTTGTGTTTTCTGCCCTGTGTTTTGACCTATTTTATTCCCTAATAAAAGCTGTGTTTGGATCCTCAACCCGTCTTTCAGAGCAATTTGTGACATATACAGTCAGAGCAGTATTGAATCATTTTAATATTGAATACTGCAATGTAATGTGCTTGGAAGTAGCATTTATCGGAAAGTTTAATGACAAATTAGCATATTAAAGTAGATCCTCCATGCATACAGAAGATTCCCCCCCACACACAGTATAGGCTACATGCTGCGTACAGTATGAGTAGTATTACTATGCCATTGCAAACAAACCAAGCAAACAGAAATGAGTTAATATTCCAAGTTACCAACATTTCTAAAAAAAAAAACACACACACACACACACACACACACACACAAAAAACACAAGTGATATCTGGTTTACTGTCACACTTTAAAAGCATAATTTACATAAACATTAGAGAGCTGCACGGTGATAAAAGGCCATAAACACCACATTCAGCTCCAGTAGTTACCACAAAAAATATATTCAGAACTAATTTGTCTTCATTTTCAGGCTTGGAATAATTCTGCTGTTTAACCGGACTCGTCATAAGCGTTACGTGCCGGAGGAAGCTTTATTCAGTCCCTGGAAACAGTCTCTCTCTAAATATGAGTGTTTATTTCAGTTAAAGGCAGTGATTTAGCTGGCCGCTGTTTAATCACCAGCTCATGCATTAATTAATCTCTTAATGGAGGTCATTAATCTCTCTCTGGGGCTTTCAACATCTGTTTATTTACATACCCGTCTGGATGAAATCTCGCCTCTTCTAAACAGAAGAGAGTAAGGCCGATGCGTGTCTAATGGAGCTCTTATCTTGCAGTTTTTGTCTCAGATGTTTAAAATAAAAACAAAATGAGTCAAGAATGGTCACACACAACAAGAGTATAGAGCTATAAAATGAATGTGAATAGCAGTTCAGGTCAGAAAAGTGTTTACATTGAGATCTCCAAATTGGCAAAGTTTGAGGAATCAGTGTGAGAAATAACTGAGATCTGTTCTAAGGAGTCTAAAGGAGACACATGCGTTTGAGTTCTTCTCTATATAAGTGTCAGTGTTCCTGAACTCCTGAAACGCCTCCATTGTAGTCTTGAGTTTCTTCCGGGAACGAACACGTCACAATATTCCTCATTATAATAATTCATACTCAAAATAAAGGGGCGGGGCCTGGTTGAGTTAGTCAGTAGTGTGTTAAACTGGCGGTTATGGTAAGGGGCGGGGCATTTCCCAAACACACTCAAAGCGCTTGACCAATCACAACACACTGCTCCAGTCGACCAATCAGAGCACAGTGTGCTTTTCAGAAGGAGGGGCTTCATAGAGACAGGAACTAATCAGAGCGTTACTGACAGACTGGAAAGAGAGGAGCCGCAACAATGAGAATATGAGGAAAATAATCAACATTCAAGCAGGAAAAAATATTCTAGCAGAGTCCAAAATCAAGACTTTGCAACAGGGCATAATAATGCCTCTTTGAGACATATCTCCTTATATATATAGCCTTTTTGGCATAAAGGGTTCTTTAAAATTGAGTCATGAACCCATAGGGTATACAGAAACCCACTAAAGCTTTATTTCTAGCGTTGCTGCTGAGTTCTTCATCACAGCAGAAACACTCATAAAGGTGATGAATGAAGCCGACACAGCGCAGCCCTCTGCTTCACATTTAATAAAAAGCCATGTCTTTAAGCGCAGCGGCAACGTTCCAGATAAGTAAAAGCAATAGAGAGAGATGCACGAGACAGATAGACAGTCTTTACATTCTCCTGACAGGTTTGACGCAATAACACGGGTGTAAATTCAATAGAAACTTTTCTCAGATATTACAAATGGAGGTATAAAAACATAAAAATGGCCAACATGAAGTCAAACCATTTTACATCCTTACTGTGAAGTATTTACGAGTAAAATGAGGATTATGGTGGGAATTAATGGAGTTAATAGAATGGAGATTAATGATCACAAGTTTGCAAACAAAGTGCCTAACTAGTTATTTAGCAATTGAATAACATTATCGGTAACAGTTTACAATAAGGTTCCTTTTGTTAACATTAGGTATTTATTAACTTAATAATTGTTAATTTCAACATTTACTAATATATCATATATATATTATTATTTAATGTTTCCATGAACAATAAACAGTTGTATTTTTATTAACTAACATTATAAAAGTTGAATAAATAGGCTACTGTAACAAATGTATTGCTCTCTGTTAGTTAATGTAAGTTCATGCATTTTGAGTACAACATTTTTTTTCTTTGCAATAATGATGCATCGTTCAGAATGACACTTGGATTATGTATTAAAAGTAAATTGGGTTAATGTGGATTTCTTGTTTAAATTTACATTAATTCCTTTAGCAGATGCTTTTACCCAAAGCCGCAAATGTGGAACATCACAAGCAATTTGTCAAAGAGCCAACAATCCGTAGAAGATATTATTATTATTTTGTTACTAAACCTGGTATATGAGCTCATTTGCAAACCCATTCAATATCATTTTTATTTCTAAACATGCAAAAAGTTTTCTATTAGGCATATAAGGAGGAGGGCTAAAGTCATATTCAAAGAGTATTAAAGCAAATGTGTGCGATTATCCGCTTTGCCCCAAAAGTGTCAGTATGCTGATGTTCAGCTGGATCAGACTGAGAGTTTTCTGTATAAGAATCTAATCTGTGACTAAACAGAACCGGCAGAAATCAGAATAATCCACACAGCTATAATCACACCGAGAGGAATCCAGAGTGATTCATGATGCGCTTTCACCTTCTCTCGGGGGAACAGGTTTCAGTGACTTTTCCAAACGCCAACATCTCCCAGAATCCCAAAACAACCTGTCAGATCTACAGAGAGAGAGAGAGAGAAACAAATTAAATTTAAAATGCAAAATGAATAAAACTGAAAATCACAAGCCAGTTGTAAATCAAAGTATCCACCTCATGTAAATGTGTGTTACTTCTGATTCATTAGCTGATGTAGGTAGAGAACTAGAAGAATAACAAAGTTCAGTAAACAGTAAAAAACAGGGTCATTACTCTTAAAGGGATACTTCACAGATTAGCATTCAGCTTTGTATCAGTAGAAACCCGGTAGTATTTTGGAGTGGCCATGCTTCCCTCCCTCATGTCCCCCTGAGACCAGAGATTTCTGTATTGTGTGTCTGGAAAAAGCCCTCAGATGACGCAGAAATCGTCATTTATCGTCATCAGAGGCTCTTTTGTCCAGAGGCGAGAGACTCCAGCCAGTAGGAGGAGCTCGTCCCGCATGTCTTCAACCCGCCCATAGGGGGATCTCACGATAAAATGCCGTCTTTTCAGTTTCCAGTCGACTAGTAGCCTAGCTGTATCATTTCTCCCGATACTGCCCTCTGTAACCGGTAGGCGTGGCTTGGGAATGTCCTCGTAGGGCAGCGAAGCAAGTGCATTCTGGGAGTTGTTGTCTTTCATCCACATGAGCCAAAAATACATTTTCTAGCTTTTCTCAGTCTAGAAGGCACCAACTTCTAAAATAATTTCACATTTCTACTACATAAATGACCCAATTTAAATACACATTCATCTTTCCAGCGGTGAAATACCCCTTTAAAGGAGCTATGTGTAGAATTCAGAAACCCTTGTTATAGCGACACCGGTGGCCATTAAGTGAACTGCAGTCATGCTCGCAGACTGAACGTGATTCAATGGCACAATGTTCTTTTTTGTTCTGTGAACTTAGAAGTAAAAAGTTAGAACTACCTTTGCAGCGATAATCGAACATCGAACATCGAACATACCAGCCGTATAGCAAACTTTTCCGGAAAGTTCGCTTTGGCAAGCGGTTTTCAAAACTCCCAAAACAAACATAAGCAAAGTTCGATCGATTGTTTTGTTCTAAATGACGTCACATCAGTTCGTTCTTTGATTTCGCTTTAAGTATATCGGGGCCTTTACACTGTTATGATAGCATATTTGAGACTGTAGACTGCATAGATCTGGCTATATGAGACTATAGTTTGAATCCCTTTTCTTTGCATGACACATTGACATTACAGAACGGCTCTTTCGGTATTATCCTGAACATTGTAGAAGCATTAATTTCATTCGTCGTTGAACGGAAGAGAGGTTCTCGGGAGCGCGCGTCAACGTCACATCCTTTGGATTTACCCGGAGAAATCAGTCCTTCACGTAAAAATCAGTCAGGCTTTCATAAACGACTTGAAGTCTCGTTTTTAACCAGCTGTTCAAACACTGGAAAATATCATTTAAAAAAAAGATTAATACCATAAATTATATCATAAAGCCACTTTAACCAGCTTAACTTTAACTAAAACACATTTCTGTTAACTCAAGTGAAGCAGAACTAAAATATTAGTTGATAAATGTAAACTAAACGAAATTTTTAAAATACACCGAAATAAGTTTCAGTTGAAGCACTAAAATTAAAAAAATAATTAATCCTAAAAAAAAAAAAAAAAAAAAAAACTGAATAAACTAAAATTAACATGAAAACTAAAAAATATTAATTTTAATATTTTAAATTAATATTAATAAATCTAGGCTATAATAAAACTAAAATAACAACTAAACACAATCTTTACAATTATGACAATACATTCAAATGATGTGAAAAGCATTATCAGCAACATACGGACTGTGTTTGTTCTGCTAAAATAACGAAGCATGCTCACATTAAAAAACAAGGTGGATGTTAAGCAACGAATTAAACTCTGTAGAATTCACTTTATATGCTGAGCTACATTTGAAGTTTTTGGATAAATATGCGAGTGGTGTTCACCTGTGCAAAAGTCACCGCCACAAATCTAGGGTGTTGTTGTTGCTTTTCTAAAGAGCCATAGAAACGGTTTTCCTATGACATCAAGCTGTCAAACTGTTATCCGTAAGAACGCTGTGCTTCTTTCTTTGGCCAAACAGAGCGAGTCTAAAGGCCTTTAGAGCTCATTGTGCTAATTGGCTCGTCAGCAGGGAAGGCAGTAATTATGCGTTCAGAGCAGATGTAAGGGACAAGAGCTTCTGTCTGGAGGGTTCTGACAGCGTTCTGTCAAAGCAGACCATAATTCTCTCGGAGGCCGAGGGTTCCCATGCCAACGGCCCTCGACTGGGCCGCCCTGAACTGCAGCATCTGTGTGCAAATGAAGCATCGCTGGTGACATTACCACTTGATGTGTGTGTGCATACAACACACGAGGATACATGATGAGGTGAAAGGTGTGTGTATGTAGGTGGACAGATGGATGTGTGTGTGTGTGTGTGTGTGTGTGTGTGTGTGTGTGTGCATGCATTCTGATTCTCATGCTTTCTCTTTGCAAAAAAATTCACCAATTTATAGGAAGACTGTGCTGCAAAACAAAGATTATCAGAGTACATTTTACATTCTTAATGTGACGGATTTCCACAAAACATTGTACATGCATGAGGGGAAAAAATGGGAATAGGACTGGATTTAACTGGATCATGAAAAGCGAGTGTTCCAGACTAGAATGGAGCTTATCAATACAAGTTTTCAAAATGTGGTAACTGGTTAACATTATCCAATAGAGTGTGCGGCCTATAAGCGGAAATGTTGCTTATTCTTATTACAAAGCCATTTTTTTCTGTGCAATAATAATGAGTTGTTTAGAAAAACACTTTACTAGTACTAGTATTGTTTAGAATAATAACGCTAACACTTACGGC
Source organism: Squalius cephalus (assembly GCA_022829025.1). Classification (NCBI taxonomy): domain Eukaryota; kingdom Metazoa; phylum Chordata; class Actinopteri; order Cypriniformes; family Leuciscidae; genus Squalius; species Squalius cephalus. The sequence continues at coordinate 44,306,857 of CM040797.1, forward strand.
AAAATACTATTGAAAATTTCATGTTTAATAATAAAATTTACTAGCAATTTCTAAGTGAAAAAAATGTTTCAAAGTAAATTTTACACCAATTTTCTTTTTCAGTGTCATCTCAGACGTTTCTACTAAAAGTGATACAAAAACAGACACAAAATAAGCACAAAGAAGTCGTGATAAGTCATAAATACAGTCAATAGTAATACAGTTTAATAGTTTATCACTTTTGACCAATAGGTGGCGCTGTGACGTGTTGTCAGAGTTAGGTGACAATGACAAATGCAAAGTTTGGTATCATTATTTCAAAGCATTGCAGAGTCACAGAGTCATTTTGGCATTATGCAATCAAATTCGTTGATGCGCTATATACGAAAACGATTTCGTCTATTGACACGAAATCCATATATTTTTGCCGGAATGCTCGAATATATTCTGACTCGAATTCGGTGAAAATCGGACAAACGGTCTACGAGAAGTTTTAAAAAGTAGGTTTTTAAAGAAAATCAAAATGGCGGACAGGAAGTTCGGCCGACTATGGCAAAATTGGTATCTATGTTTTTGGCATGACCCAAGGAATCTATTAAGACCATTAAAATATGCTAATTTAATCAAAAGTTATTAGCTTTTTTGTAAATTTCATTATAACTTTTGACCACAAGGTGGTGCTGTCACATAACTTTTTGAGTACCTTCAGGGCATTGTTCCAAAGACACATTCCGAGTTTTGTAACGATATGCCAATGTGTTTTTAGAATATAGCATTTACGACAAATATCAAAATGTCCGATGCCCCAAATTGTCGATATGGGTTTTGTGATTTTTAGCCAAACCATTAAGAAATTCTAAGCAAAAATTTTAATTGTTTATATCTCCTGACCACTAGATGGCACTGTGACAAAAATGTGCAGGTAGACTCAGGTCATGGTTGTTATAACACACACCAAGTTTGGTCTGAATACACTAAAGCGTTGCGGAGATATTGCCTCACCACCATTTTGGCGTGCACTTCATCGAAGTTGTTCACGTATTCACGGTATCTGAAGATGATCTGGATCAATTTCCGTGAAAATCTGAGCAACGGCCTAGGAGGAGTTTGGAAAAAGTAGGTTTTTCAGAAAATTCCAAAAAATTATCATGACACAAATGCATTCGAATCATCTTGAGCCAAGGAAAAAAAATATTTCCTTTCCATCCCTTACGTTTAAAAAGTTATTAGCATAAACGTAAGTGCAAATTTGGAAGGTAGGTAGCGCTAGAGAGTTTGAGTTAGAGACTCCAAATTTGCTGTGGTTAAAGTTCAGATTGTCCTCTATCTGTGTGCCAAATTTCATTACTTTCCCGCAAGCGGTTCTAAGGGCTGCCATAGACTTCAAGAGCGGTAGCGGAAGAATAATAGGAATGTCAACGGATACAATTGGTGCCTAAACTACACACCTTCAGTGCTTGGCTCCTAATGAGCCATCGCCATCCAGTAAGAGTATAAGGCTATAGCTATATCTCAGAGCAGCTGTTATTGTTACCTTAAACTATTAAAAATAGTTTTCAATAATTGAAAAAAAAAAGCTAAAAATGACTAAAATATAAATATTAGATGAAAAACTTACCTTGGGAACTAAATGAAATAAGTAAGTTTAAGATGAAGTACTAAAATTAAATATATGGTAAAATTACACACCCCTGTGTGGAAATGACATTTGTTACCATTCATGTGTGATGAACACCGTCTGGACGGCTGTTGGGTTTGTACTTCTTTCGCTCGTGGTCGGAAAGGAAAACTGGAATTACATGCTGACGCTGCTACATGATGTCTGGCCAATGAAAAGAGCCACCGCAGCAGATTTAATGACCAAAATAAAGACAGATGTGAACGATCTGATGAATACGAGTCTGGAGCCATGTGCGCTTGAATCTTTCATGGGTGGAGAAATAAACCGAATGAAAAAGGCTTTTGTCTGACATTGGCAAATGGCAGGGATGTGATGAATGGCTGGTGGAAATAAACTGCCGTGAATATATATATATTGTAAATATATATCATTCTCAATGCATTTAAAGTGGAATAAACCCGTCACAGCCACCGCAGAACAATGCAGATGTCACATTTAGGTCCAGATGACACTGATAAAGAGTTCAAAAGGTTCCACAAAAGAAAAGATTTATTAAATAAAACAAACTCGGGTAATATGAAGAAAGCAATGAAATAAAATACCAATAATTACAATACCAGACAACTGAACTGAGAAGAAAGAGGAACTTAAATACACAGTGATGATTACTTAATAACGAACAGGTGTGATGATTGAATGAATGTCCATGACAACCGATGACTGGAACAAAGGAAAGCGGTAACTGAAGAGACAAAGTCCATGAAAATAAAAAAATAAAAAACACTTAATAATGTTGCATTTCTATTTCAAATAAATGCTGAAGCAGCTCAACTGTTTTCAACATTGATAATAATCATAAATGTTTCTTGAGCATCAAAGCATCATATTAGAGTGATTTCTGAAGGATCATGTGACACTGAAGACTGGAGTAATGATGCTGAAAATTCAGCTTTGATCACAGGAATAAATTACATTTTATTATATATTCTCATAGAAAACAGCTGTTTTAACTTGTAATAATATTTAGCAATTTTATATAAATTTTATTTATTTACAGTATTTTACTGTATTTTTGATTAAATAAATGCAGCCTTGGCGAGCAGAAGACACTTATTTCAAAAACATTAAAAACGTACAATCCCCAAACTTTTGAAGAGTAATGCACACAGGAGCAGCTGTTGTTGACCAATCAGACAACAGAACTGGTTTTATAGCGCTGTCGCTGAATATACTGATATATCAGTCATGCATGCACATGATTTTTCTTGTTTGCACATATTGCATATGCCAACACACCATCAACTTTAAAGTGCTTCTTCATTTTTAAGTTTCTTAAACAGACAGGACACATAAGACTAACCTAAACCCAAAACCCGAAGAGAAAACTCATTTTAACAACTTCATTTCTGATTTTTACTTTTGAGGACGTCCCCAAAGGGAGTTTTTTGTCAGGTTTAGTTAACTTCTTGGAACAATTTTGTCTCCAAAGTACAGATGAGTGCAAATCCACACACAGATCAAGCTACTCTTTCTTGCCTTGTAGCCTTAAATATTGATGCTTTGTGGATTTTAAGAAGGATAAGACTTGAAATGAACAGATGTGGGTTTATTTCAGCGTAAAGTGGCTCCTGCTGTCACTCTCCTGATATCTGCGGCCCAGTTTGGTAAGAGGACTAATTTCTATTTAACTACACCTCTGATGATGATGGTAATTGCCACAGAGATGAAGAGAGGTCATGTGACTGAGGGGCCCAGCTGCCAGCGAGGGAGCTTGAATTGAAACCGACCCCCATCAGCACGACCCATGACCAGAATACTAAACAGTTCAGCACTTCAGAGTCGAACTGAGCATGAGGGGTTTTCTCATTGTTAGGGTGGGTGAGTATCTGGACTTGCAGATCCAGTAAACCTCAAACACACTGACAGAATGCGCTTCTCTATGATATGACACACTGAACTTAAAGGGATAGTTTACCAAAAAATGAAAATTAGCCCATGATTTACTCACCTTCAAGTCATCCTAGGACTAGGAGTATATGACGTTTTTTCTTTCAGATGAATACAATCAGAGTTCTATTAAAAAATGTCCCGACTCTAATGGGAGTGAATGGCTGTTTATGTTTTGAAGTCCATACAAGTGCATCTATCATCATAAAAGTGCATCTATCATGATAAAAGTGCATCTATCATCATAAAAGTGCATCTATCATCATAAAAGTGCATCTATCCATGATAAAAGTGCATCTATCATCATAAAAGTGCATCTCTCCATGATAAAAGTGCATCTCTCCATGATAAAAGTGCATCTCTCCATGGTAAAAGTGCATCTATTCATCATAAAAGTGCATCTATCATCATAAAAGTGCATCTCTCCATGATAAAAGTGCATCTATCCATGATAAAAGTGCATCTATTCATCATAAAAGTGCATCTATTCATCATAAAAGTGCATCTCTCCATGATAAAAGTGCATCTCTCCATGATAAAAGTGCATCTCTCCATGATAAAAGTGCATCTATCCATGATAAAAGGGAATCTATCCATCATAAAAGGGAATCTATCCATCATAAAAGGGAATCTATTCATCATAAAAGTGCATCTATCCATGATAAAAGGGAATCTATCCATCATAAAAGTGCATCTGTCCATGATAAAAGTGCATCTATCCATCATAAGTGCATCTATCCATCATAAAAGTGCATCTATCCATCATAAGTGCATCTATCCATCATAAAAGTGCATCTCTCCATGATAAAAGTGCATCTATCCATGATAAAAGTGCATCTATCCATGATAAAAGGGAATCTATCCATCATAAAAGGGAATCTATCCATCATAAAAGTGCATCTATTCATCATAAAAGTGCATCTATCCATCATAAAAGTGCATCTCTCCATGATAAAAGTGCATCTATCCATGATAAAAGTGCATCTATCCATGATAAAAGGGAATCTATCCATCATAAAAGTGCATCTGTCCATGATAAAAGTGCATCTATCCATCATAAGTGCATCTATCCATCATAAAAGTGCATCTATCCATCATAAGTGCATCTATCCATCATAAAAGTGCATCTATCCATGATAAAAGTGCATCTATCCATCATAAAAGTGCATCTATCCATCATAAAAGTGCATCTATCCATCATAAAAGTGCATCTATCCACCATATATTTTGTGGAAGAACATTGTTTTGGTTGTGCTTCGGCTCTGTGCGGATGAATATGATTATCATATTGCTCATAAAATATTCACTATAGGTTTAACAGATGTAACCAGTTTAGATGAAAGGATCTCAAGCTGAAGATGTTACTGTAGTTTTACTCATTAATAGACACGCAAAATAAACTCCACCCCAGCGTTACAACAACCATAATGAAATGATCTTCACGATAGATAATGCTTTACAGTGAACTCTGTTAGAGAGAAACATCTGTTCAATAAAACACCTTACTCTCCTGTTGAGTAATAAAAACACTTTTACAACATTTCAAATCCCTCAGTTCTCATCATCTCTGAAAAGCCAAGCTAATTGTCACGAACTGCTCCGAAATGGTTGAAGATCCACAGAATCATGATCCAAAAACAGGCAAACCGTCAAAACACAAGGCAGAAAACCCAGAAAGACAACAGGGAAATCCAAGAAACCAGGCAGAAGATCAAAAACCATAAAGAAACTATCCATGGAAACCATAGAGAGAGCACTCGGAAGTGTGATCCTGAACAAGACTTGTCACAAAGAGTGAATGAAGACACAGGACTTAAAAAGGCTGAGCTTAACAGGATAATGAGACACAGCTGAACCTAATCACACATAACGAGTCCATGTAGTTCATGGTATGGAAGCAAAGGAGTCGGGAGGAGTGCCCTCTGGTGGAGATTATAGGCACTTCAGCTGTGGATGTGACACCAGTGATGATTCTTGTTTTATTACGAGCTCTGTCCCGTTCTCTGTTCTCCAGCAGACTCTCTCTGTTCGGCGTTTGTTTAAAACGGGTGATTCTGCAGAGTTTAGAGATTTAGTGGCTCCATTTCAACCTTTCTCACTCGTCGTGACAACTAACCTCTCCCACACACACACACACACACACACACACACACACACACACACACACACACATGTCTGGTTCACTATCTTTGTGGGGACTCTCCATAGACGTAATGGTTTTTATACCATACAAACTGTACATTCTATCCCCTTACACTGCCCCTGCCCCTAAACCTACCCATCACAGGAAACATTCTGCATTTTTACTTTCTCAAAACAACTCATCCTGTGTGATTTATAAGCCTTTTGAAAAGTGGGGACCGCTGGCTGGTCCCCACAATGTAGGTGATCTCAGGTTTTACTATTCTTATGGGGACATTTGGTCCCCACAATGTAATATAAACAAGGGCACACACACACACACACACACACACACACACACACACACACACTCTCTATTTGAGGATATGACTAGATGATGAGTGATTAATGTACGAATTTCCCACAAAAACCATCCCAACGGGTTATATAACAGGCTTGCCATAGTGAATCAGGGTAAGACAAAAACACAATTTGGAAGAAGGATTGATGATATATTGACTCATAATTTAAATGTTATTCATTTTGAACAAGAAACGTTACATCGTGTCTCTTTAAGTATTTGTGATATAAGTAATATGATTTGAGTGATATAAGAAATGTTCCTAAGAAACAGCACGAGTCATGCTTGACTTGGTAAGCACCACAAACCCCAGTTTTTAGGAGAAAGTGCAACTTTCTTTTCCTTTGGTTTGGAATCCTGAGAGGCGTTTTGTTCACCTCACTTCTTTTGTCCTTCCAAACAGCCGTGTTTCCGTTCTCGAAGGCAGTCCATTTCCACCAGTCTCTCTGCAAATGACACTCAAATTAAAACCTCATTAACATTTGGCATTTGTTTTCAGCAGGATGACGTGTTCTAGCTCCGGACTGACTCAGATGAACGCGAGAGACAGACCTGCACCACCGACTGCGCTTTTGTGGGTTTGCATGTTGCTTCATGGATGTTGTAGATTTTCTTTCTAAAGAATATACAGTACTGTGCAAAAGTCTTAGGCATGTTAATAACCCCCCCCCCCCCCCCCCCCAAAAAAAGGTTTTAAGTCAGTTATTCATATCTTTTGCTGTAGTGTGTCAGTAGGAAATATCAGTTTACATTTCCAAACATTCTTTTTGCCATTAATTGTAATAATCCAGTGAGATTTGTGTATGCACAAGGAGTCTGACAACAGCCGGTCTGATCTGATCTCACCATCATCGAGTCCGTCTGTGATTACATGAAGAAACAGAAGAAACTGAGACAGACTAAATCCAGAAGAACTGCGGGAACGTCTCCGAGACGCTTGAAGAAACCTTCCTGCGAAGCTACAGTACTGGGAAAAGCACTGGCACTTGTGTTAAAATGCTGTAAAGTGAGAATGCTTTCAAAAATAAAATCACAAATTGAATTTATTTATGATTTAATTTCTATTAACTAATTCAAATCAATATATGGTGTGACGACCTTTGCGTTTAAAACGGCTTTTGTCCAGGTACACTTGCACATAGTTTTTCAGGGAGCTTTGCAGGAAGGTTTCTTCAAGCATTCAAGTACTGTATCTTTCTGAGATGAAAAGGAGTGAAAACAGAGAGCTTTCAACCCCAGAGTCTCCTCAAGAGTTTCACATCTCAAAATATGCTCAAGATCCCAAAGTCTGAGATCTCAAACATTTCTCATCAAATGATCTGAGCTGCGATTCACATTTATTTTATAGCTGGATGACAACTAGTGACTAACTTGGGTCTGTTTGTGTTTCTCTGCATGCGATCTGAGAGCTTCGTGTCTCCTGAAATAGCTATTATGTTTTTATCTCAATGAATGTCATACTGTACATGTCATTATTTTGCTCTTAACAGAATGTTCACATCCTTCACGGTGCTTTTGTGTACGTTCATAAAGGTCAGATTTGCATTTGAAAAACATTAATATTCAATGCTTTTCAGATATGAACAGAAATGTTTGATTCGTGTGCTCTCGCGCGCTGCGATCCGTCTCCTCATATAAGCTCAAACAGTCACAGGAACAATAGCGTTAGATTACAGATGAGATTCTCAATCAGAGCGTATTCACTGCTCACTAAACAAACACTGCCAACGTTTGAGGAGAAAACACACTGATGTGTGTGTGTGACTGACGACGACAAGGCCGGTTTTACTGCAAACTACTAGAGGAGAATGAATAAAGCCAAGCAAACACTGTTAAAAAAAAAAAAAGGTTGGTTTAACTTAAAAAAAAGTAAGAAACCTGGTTGCCTTAAAATTTTGAGTTGATTGAAATTAAAAATTTGAGTTAATACAATGAAGGAGACTGGTTTAATGGTCATCTGAACCACATTCATTCTAAGTTGATTTGACAAAAGAAAAAAGTTGTGATAAATTATGAAAATAATTGTTTACAGTGTACAGTAAAAGCATTTCAGTCAAACAAAGAAACGAAATTTGTTTACATTAGTTAACTTACAAAAAGCATTTATTTCAATTAATTTCATTAATTTCATTATTTATAAATACATAGAATCAAAAGTATTAATTAATTAATTTAATTAACATTATGCAAAGATTTTTTTTTAAGTTTAATTATCGTATTATGTTTAATTTAATTAAATTTAAAATATTAAGATAATAAAGACTGTAACACTTTGTCCATTTGTTAATTTTAGTTAACTACAAGTTACATTTCTAAAGCATTTATTAATCTGGGTTAATGTTACTTTCAGCATATATACATTATTGAAATCAAAATTTGTATATGTTAATATTATTTAAGTGAACTAACAATGAACAGCTGTATTTTTAATAAATGCATTAACTGTAATGTTAACTATATTGTAAAGTGTTTCCATAAAAATAGCTATTTAACAAACTTTAGAGTTTCTCGACATTCAGGGACAAAATATTGCTGAAAGCATAAATCTGACAGCAATAGTTGCATTTTTAATAACTAATACTGTAACAAATGTATTCCTCACTGTTAGTTAATGCATTAACTAATGTCACCTGATGGTTGTTGTAAAGTGTTTCCAATAAGGTTGCATTTGTTAACATTAATTAATGCACTGCATGCAGATTCAACTTTTGACTTTAAAAACGTGTTCGTAAATTAACATTAGCGAAGATTAATAAATGCTGTAGAAGTATATTGCTCATTGAATAAGACCTTATTGTAAAGTGTGTTACTCGTGTGTTTTGTGTGAGCTGGTTAAAAATAGTGGTTTCTCCTGGCTCTCGGCAGATGTGTGAGTCAAACTCAAAGCCTGTCGAGTGTATTTGAACAGGTTTCACACACTCTCATTCTGAGTAAAGCGTTCACAATACAAGTGCAAATTACAAGATTACCAGGAAACACTGCAAACATTCACCGCACATATATATGGCAAGCTGTTTTAACTTTTATTAATTTCCAGGATATGAATTCTTGATATCAACAATTAAATTTTCACTAGTTCAAATTATAGTTATTGATATCAGGAATTAGATTTATATTAGTAACAATGCTAATTCTTGATATCAACAATTACATTTTTACTAGTTAAAATTTATGTCAAGCCGTTTTATCTTAAATTGTACCCAGCGTTACTCGTCGTAATTGCATTTTTACTAGTAAGAATTAAATTAGAGAGCTCTACAATTCAGTTCTTACTAGTAGCAATTACAATTAGAGAGCTCTCTTATTAAATTATTACTAGTAACAATTCCAATTAGAGAGCTCTACAAATGAATTTTTACTAGTCATATGTTCCATTGACTTCCATTCATTTTTAATTACGCAGCTCTACAATTGAATTGTTACTAGTAAGAATTACAATTAGTGAGCTCTCTCAAATTCAATTGTTGATATCAAGAATTGATTTCTTACTAGTTGAAATTCTGAATACACTTATCAGCTTTGTATTTCTTACTAGTAGAAATATAATTTTTGATATCAATAATTACATTGTTACTAGTAAAAATGTGAATTCCTGATATCAACAATTGAATTGCTACTAGTAAAAATGTAAATTTTTGATATATGAAAATGTATCTCTGATATCGATATAATTTCAGATATCTAAAATGGCTTTCTTACTAGTAACAATCACATTGATGATATCAGAAATTAACAGTCACTAGTGAAAATGGAATTATTGATATAAAAAATTAACATTGTTACTAGCAATTCAATTGTTGATATCAAGAATAGACATTTCAACTATGGCAAGCCGTTTTTATGGCAAGCCGTTTTAGCTTAAATTGTACCCAGCGTTACTCGTCGTAATTGCATTTTTACTAGTAAGAATTAAATTAGAGAGCTCTACAAATGAATTTTTACTAGTCATATGTCTCCATTGACTTCCATTCATTTTTAATTATGGAGCTGTACAATTGAATTTTTACTAGTAAGAATTACAATTAGAGAGCTCTACAATTCAATTATTACTAGTAACAATTACAATTAAAGAACTCTCTAATTTAATTTTTACTAGTAAAAAAAATGAATTAAAGATATGTATGGCAAGCCGTGTTTGCTTAAATTGTACCCAGCGTTACTCGTCGTAATTACATTTTTACTAGTAAGAATTAAATTAGAGAGCTCTACAATTCAGTTCTTACTAGTAAAAATTCATTTGTAGAGCTCTCTAATTGTAATTGCTACTAGTAAGAACTGAATTGTAGAGCTCTCTAATTTAATTCTTACTAGTAAAAATGCATTTACGACGAGTAACACTGGGTACAATTTAAGATAAAACATATGGCAAGCCGTTTTAGCTTAAATTGTACCCAGCGTTACTCGCTGTACTTAATATAGTTTTTACTAGTTGAAATTCAATTCTTGATATCTAGAATGAGCATTTTAATTAGTAAAAATGTAATTGTTGATATCAAGAATTAGCATTGTTACTAGTATAAATCTAATTCCTGATATAAATAACCATAATTTGAACTAGTGAAAATTGAATTGTTGATATCAAGAATTCATATCCTGGTGGAAATTAATAAAAAGTTAAAATGGCTTGCCATACACATAAATGATTTATCCGTGCATCTTTTTTTAAATTATTATTTTTCTCTTCTCTACATCTGTTCTTGTTCGAAAAGCTGATACACGTCACTCGATATATCTCACAATAGGGAAGGGGGGAAAAAGAATCACAACTTCAACAAATTAAAAAAAAAAAAAAAAAAAATATATATATATAGTAAACTATCACAACTTCCGTTTCCTGCTGACATTAACACACATGCATAATTCACAAGGATCCCCTTTCAGATCAGTTATGAAAGGCACATCCGAAACACTGGATTCTGCTCATTAAAACTATAAGCTGTAAACAGTCTCTCACACACAGGAGGATTAACCAGCGCTAATCCTGGGTTTAACTCGAGCACACACACCTGGAAAGCGTACACACTTGATTAACTCAGATTCAGATGCTCTGTAATGAAGTGTGTTTCAGTCCTGTCATTGAGTCCAGCATCAGTGGATCAACAGCGCCATCTAGAGGACACACACCAGTCACACAGCGCTTCTGCTCACACACTGTTCTTATGTGCAGTAATGTCATTATAGATATATCAATAACAAAGGCAAACACGCCAGTATGATTATCAACTGTTCTGTAAAAAGGCATCTCTGTGGTTAAAACCCATAAAAGTGTTTCTCAGAAATAAATAAAATAATACCCACTACCACACACACACACACACACACACTGTAGACTTCGTTGTTGGATGTACAATATTTTTGGTGCAAGTAATATTTAACTGTAAGTAAGTGTAATAAAATTGATTATTTAAAATAATCTAATTTAATCATTTTAATTGGTTTGATCAATTATAATGAATATTTGATATGACATGTCAAACCATGTCCTGAGTGCAACATTATAAACAGATTTAAGCGTTAGTTTTTATTATCTCATATAACAAGATGCTACACTCAAAAAAATGCTGGGTTGTTTCTGTAAACAAATTGTTGGGTTGATTGTGCTGGGTCAAAAAGTTGGGTTGTTTGGGGTACTGTAAACACATTATTGGGTTGCTCATGCTGGGTCAAATGAGTTGTAAGGGGGTCATTCACAAATAAACCGCTGGTTGGGTTATTTTGACCCAGCAACTGGTTACTTTTTTCATTCTTGCGGAACTTTCTGGATTCTTCACTTCTGACTCGAGGAGCACGCCACTCGGAGCAGGCAGTGTTTTATGGTAAGTTAATATGAATGTTTACCTATATTTTTAATAAGTTGTGGTGGTAGCAGCAAGCTAATTTCACTGTTCAACATAGGCTACAGTCTTTGATATGGAAGTGTGAGGGGTAACGTATTTATTCTGTGAAACATTAATCAGCCACAGCTAGCCGGTTAAATTTTTTTTTACAAAAGGCTGCATCGTTATATCCTTAGTTTAAATTAAACCAGCTAGCCTATATCAGCAGCCTTTTTGAAAATGTAAATTCTAAATTCATCATGTAATTATCGTAGGCCTATTCATTGTGGACGTTGCGTATTTAAAAGTAAGAAAAGTGTTTTGTATGAAATCCATACGCGCAGTTTCCCTCACAGGGCTCGCACGTAAAATCAGCGGGAAATGAATCTTTAATGTACGTTAGGCTAGCTAGTGAGTTGTGAGTGAAAAGTCTGCTGGCATAGTTTTAGAAATACTCGTCTGAAGAAGTGACTGAGGTAAGTTCCAGCACAGTCTGCGTGTGTCTTGTCTGTAATGTCTCGAACCATCGTTTCTGCCAAAAAAAAAGGCTTTCAAGAGCTTGATATAGGCTAGCCCTTTTTTTAGTAAATGTATGACTTGCAATCTTTATAAACATCGACTGAGGAAATGAGAAATAAATGGACAGGCGCCAGTTTTGAGAAGAAAAGTATACCCGTTTAGTTGAACGAATGATCTTCAATATTTAAAACTTAAAAAATGTAAACTTACATGATAGCCTACCCTACCACCATGCATGTCATCTTTCATTTTATTGTGTGTAACGTTAAGTTAACATCTAAAGGCGATCATCAGCGCTGCCAGTCAGGAGATTAACGAGCAGCTTTGTGGGTTTGTGAGTTTTAATGTTAAAGACACTATCAACATTACAGTAATATTTTACTTTTAATAAAATAATGTTTTATTTTAATGCCTTAATGTTAAAAAATATTTGTCCAAATTACTCTTTTATTACTATTACTATAATTCAGTTTTCACATTTGGTCATTTGGTAATGTTTGGAATAATAATTGCATATTCAATAATAAATTGATACTTCCACAAAAAAAAAGCTTAATGTCAGTTTTATTGCAACACTCTCTAAGTGATTGTCCGGGAAGCAGACACACTCTGTCAGTTTAAATCTAAACTAAAACGCATATCTTTTACCTGGCTGGCATTCATATAGAACATTATACATTTCTATTAATCAAATCAGTTAAATGATTATTAGGCTGCATAGGTCAGCCGGAACCGGGGACACTTTCCTATAACACCTGATGTACTCATTATTTAATAAGAAGAATGGCATCTATGCTAATGTATGTCTTTCTGTTCATTCTAAAGTTTACTGAAGTCAGCCGGATCCAGGCCGTATCCAGATCAGAAGGTGGACCTGCGCCTGGACCCATCCATGACGCATCCCTGAAGGGCCAGCCTCATCAGCCCTGTGAAGGCCTCAGCGACACGACTGATCCTCAACAAACTCGTCTCCATACCGGTGTGATGACTCCGACTTCCAACCAGATGGAACTGGATAAATATTCTGAATTTTCTTATTCTATCTGACCTCTGATCTGTAATGCTGCCTGGATCATAATCATACACTGTTCACTCGCTGGCCAGAGGAGAACTGAACGACTGAGCCTTCTTCCCAAGGTTTTTCTTTCTCCGTTCTGTCACTGATGGAATTTTGGTTCTTTGCCACTGTTGCCTTGCTTAGTTGGGGACATTTAATATTCAACAATATTATTGATTTGCCTTAAGGTGGACGATGACGCAATTTTCTTCTAGAAACAAACTTTGTTGTATTATATTCATGTTACAGTATCACTGTGAAGCTGCTTTGATACAATCTGTATTGTAAAAAGCGCTATATAAATAAAGATGACTTGACTTGTGTAATCAACAGGTGAGGACCAACATGGTTGAATATTTACAAAATGAGATGACTGGTGAATTGCTGCACATTCTGTGCCTCAGGGATGAAATGAGGTTGGCCTTTTTGTCAGACCTTTGACATTGATTAACATTTGTATTTGATAAAGAAAAGTATTAAATGTATAAAATAAAATAAAATAAAAAATGAGATTGAAATCATACAGTGGCCTCTCTGGTTTATTGTATTACAGAGATAATAATTATTTAATTCATAATATAAAAAATATTTGTTTCTAATTTTATTAAGGCAATGAGACAAGAAATAACCCAGCACATGAGTAAGATTTAACCCAGCAAGAGGGTTAATTTCACCCACTGGTTGGGTCAAATGAATGACCCAGAAATATGGGTTAAATGGTAAAACCCAGCACTTGGGTCAAACCAACCCAGCGCGTGTTCTGTCCAATAGTGACCCAGCGGTGTGGTTAAGGTTGGGTTATTTTTTAACCCAGCAGTTTTTAGAGTGTACTGTGTGTGCGTTGGATATTAGTGTCTTAAAATTTCTGTCACAATATGAAATCAATAGTCACAATATGCAATCTTTAAAATAGTGGCAAGCAGTAGGACTGTATATACCTAAAACCTTGATGTTGATGAAAAAGTAGAACAAGTTCTGGTGTAGTGACTCACACACTCTCGCCACACGAGGGCGCAATACTACCAGTGTTAAACCTTCAGATCCTCATCTCTATACCAGCAAAGCCGCTAGAGTGAAAGGTGTGTGTGTGTGTGTGTGTGTGTGTGTGTGTGTGTGTGTGTGTGTGTGTGTGTGTGTGTGTGTGTGTTTCAACCCAGGGGAACTTCCCTGTATTACTGAGGACACTGCATAGACTTCCATTGATTATATTTCATGTTAATGAAATTTTTCTACCCTAAAGCTACCCTTTTTTAACTAGTGTCCTCACTAGTCCGTTGTCATAATATTGCAGTATATAATTGTGTACATTTGGCCAAGTAGAGCCAAACCTGTACACACACACACACACACACACACACAGACACACACACACACACACACACACACACACACACACACACACACACACACACACACGCCAATCCATCTCCCCACCTATACACATACATTGAGACAAACACACTCATAGACAAATGAATCTCCATGGCAACACACATGACTTCAGACAAGGCTGAATGGAGACTGTAATTAATGCTGTCACACACAAACCTATAGTCTCTCTCTCTCTCTCTCTCTCTCTCTCTCTCTCATCCTCAATGGATTGGCTCTCTAATGGTTACTAAGTGATCAGACCATTTTAAACTGGTGGATGAAAAAAATGTAGAAAACCCCCCACAGATGCACATGGACGAAAGCATGGCAGAAAACACCCAGAATGCAACACATTCAGAAACTGTTCAAAGCCTCTTCTAGTGGTCTAGACAAATGCAGTCAAGCTCAACTGGAGATATTAGTAGTTCATAAATGATATCATTCAAAAGTCAATCAGTATGATTTTTTTTTTTTTTTTTTTTTAAAGAACTTAGATTTCTTTTATTTAGCAAGGACTGATTAAATTGATCAAAAGTGACAGTAAAGACATTTATAATCTTGCAAAAGATTCTATTTGAAATAAATGCTGTTCTTTTGAACTTTCTATTTAAAAACTTTCTATTTAAAAATAAAATGTATCACGACTTACACAAAAATCTGAAGCTGTTTTCAACATTGATAATAATCATAAATGTTTCTTGATCATCAAATCATCATATTAGAGTGATTTCTGGAGGATCATGTGACACTGAAGACTGGAGTAATGATGCTGAAAATTCAGCTTTGGTCACAGGAATAAATTACACTTTACTATATATTCACATAGAAAACACTTATTTTAAATTGTCATAATATTTGAAATTTTTTACTGTATTTTTGATTAAATTAATGCAGCATTTGGTGACCATAAGAAACAACTTCTCATATATAACAGTTTCCTACAATAAAATGATAGTTCAAGGTTTCCTGTTCTTTACAGCAAGTTAGAAGACAGAAATAAAAATATCACTGTACAAAAATTCAGTCACAGCTGAAGTGATTCATTTTTAATGAACTTTGAGAGAAAATGATCTTATCCCTCACACTCATGAGTCCATCAACAGGCTTGACCTCTGACCCCTCAGATCAATAGGTCAGCTGACCTGTAATTAGTGTGTGATTCTCTCTTCTGAAGAGCTTTTGTTGAGTCTCTAATCCTGCCGTTATTGCACTAATTACACTAGTGATCTTCATTCTCACCGGATCAATAAACACGACACACTCCGCTTGTTAAAACGCCTAAAATATGATTTGTTTACTGAAATATTTAAATGTACTGCAAGAATTAAATGTACTGCAAGATTGAATGTTTTGATAACAAATCTGCCCACAGTTTGAGACATTTCTGAGATCTCTTCTGAAATTCGATTTTATTTAAATATTATTTTATTTAAATAATCGATTTTATTTAAATAATCGTATTCGATTTTATTTAAATAATCATATTTTCATTAATCAAAATTAATTAAAATATGTCTAGCTGTGGAACAAGCAATATCCATTATGAGATTGAAACAAATTGGATTGATTGATTCATTTGTTTGATTGATGATAAATATTGTTATTGTGTTTAAAACACATTAAGTTTATTAGCAGTATAATTACAGAAAGATTGGCCGTTTAATGACAAATATGCATAACATTAAAGGGTTAATTCACCCAAAAATGGAAAAAAATCATCATTAATTCATCCTCATGTTGTTCCAAGTCTTTCGTTCACCTTTAAAACACAAATGAAGATGCTTTAATGGAATCTGAGATATTTCTGTCCCTCCATTGACAGATACGCAAACTTGCTGAAGCTCAAACGTGCTGCGTAACATGAGAATGAACCTCATTGGTTCTCGCACATCAAGCGAACATGTTTGAGCTTCCGTTTACTACAACTGATGTGTGACTTGCTGAATGTTAAATCTGGACTAAACGGCTCAACTCATATGGATTAGTTTCACAATCTCTTTATGAACTTTCTTTTTTTTTTTTAATAAGCAAACAATACAATTCAGGGGTGCGTTTCCCGAAAGCATCGTTAGCCAACTATGGTCGCAAGTTCATCGCAATGTCCATTGAACTCTATTGGTAACGACGGAACTTGCGACCATAGTTGGCCAACGATGCTTTCGGGAAACGCACCCCAGATAAGTACATAAAGATAACAAGAAAACCAAATACAGACATACAGTATATATATGTGTTAAAAAAGCAAGTATCAGACAAATACGACAAGAGAAAATGACGACAAGCGAGAAAAGAATGCATAATAAGAAAACCAATGGGTAAACAAATAAACAAACATACAAAAATATAATACAATACAATAATATAATACAATATATACACATATACATACACACATACATACATGCATACATACAAACATACACATCTACATACATAGACACCTTGCACGTCTCTCCTTCCAGAATGTGTTTTTGTAAAGTAGTGCTTGTGTGATGTTATTGCTATCATTTATTATTTATTGAAAAACACACACAAAAAACACAACCAAATAAAAAATAAATTAAACAAAAATGTGAAAAAAGTTCAGAAAATGACCTTTCTGAAGTGTCAAAGTGGTAGTTGTGTAGACTGTCAATGGAGGGACAGAAATATCTCAGATTTCATAAAAAATAT
The DNA here is from genome assembly GCA_022829025.1 of Squalius cephalus. Taxonomy (NCBI): domain Eukaryota; kingdom Metazoa; phylum Chordata; class Actinopteri; order Cypriniformes; family Leuciscidae; genus Squalius; species Squalius cephalus. The sequence continues at coordinate 44,324,322 of CM040797.1, forward strand.
CTTCATTTGTGTTTAGAAGATGAAATAAAGTCTTACGTGTTTGGAAAGACATGAGGGTGAGTAATTAATGACAGAGTTTTCATTTGTGGGTGAATTAACCCTTAAAGGGATAGTTCACTTTGAAATTAAATTTTGGTATGTTTTAGCTTACCTCAAGGGCATCCAAGATGTAGGTGTCTTTTTTTCCGCAGTAGTTTCAATTTTGATATTTTTAGGTCAAACCGTTCTTGTCTGTCAGTCCTATAATGCAGGTCTATGGTCACTGTCTCAAAGAGCATGCACAAAGTCCAAATTAAAACAATTCCCCATCATCCAAATTAAACAATTCCCCATCGTAAGTACACATTGATGGCCTAAGACACGAAACGAGCGGTTTGTGTGAGAAAACGAACAGTATTTATATCGTTTTTAACTCTTGTACACTTTCCGGCGCTTGCGCAGACTAAGCCAGAACGCGCGCACACGTCACACACCAGGATGCGCCCGCGCCCTCAGATCACTTGGACGTGGCTGTGTTATAAGAGGTAAAAACGATATAAATACTGTTCGTTTTCTCACACAAACCGCTCGTTTCGTGTCTTAGGCCATCAATGTGTACTTACGATGGGGAATTGTTTAATTTGGACGATGGGGAATTGTTTAATTTGGACTCTGTGTATGCTCTTTGAGACAGTGACCATAGACCTGCATTATAGGACTGACAGACAAGAACGGTTTGACCTAAAAATATCAAAATTGAAAGTACTGCGCAAAAAAAGACACCTACATCTTGGATGCCCTTGAGGTAAGCTAAAACACACCAAAATTTAATTTCAAAGTGAACTATCCCTTTAAAGTTCATTAGTTAGGTTACTTTGTTTATGTTAAAACTGTGTAATCTGAATGGATGGATATTTCATATGCAGTCCAACTTCATAAACCTCAAATTTAGTGTATCTTGGAGTTCCTGTGTTGGCTGAACTGGGGATGAAGTGAACGACTGGCGTATGTCTCATCATCTCTGATCGTGGGAAACGTTCCTCTTCATATTCACCGTCCCGGCGCTCGTCTCCCCAGGCTGTAATTGGCATGTTCACACACACTTCCCTCTGCATTGTCCCGCGCCGAATGGTGTCTGGCTCCGTGACCCCCCGACCTCGCTCTGAATATATGTTTAATTTGCTGAGAAAACTATGGGAACGCTGCGAAAATGATCTCTCAGCTCGCTTGACACTATCCCTGTGAGGAAGCCGGATAAATAAAGTGTTTGGTTACACTTTATTTTAAGGTGTCATTGTTACAGTGTAATTATATATTTAAGTACTGAGTAATATTAAGCAACTGCATGTACTTACTATAGGGTTAGGGTAGGATTAGGGTTTGGTTGAGGGTTAGTTGCATGTAATTATGCATAATTTACTGTTATTACTATGGTAAGTGCATGTAACATATGTAACAAGGACACTGTAAAATAAAGTGTTACAGAGTGTTTGTGTAAAATTAAGATCAACTTATGAGCCGCTGATACAGTGTGAAGTGTTAAAGTGTGCAGAATGAGTAGAATCTTTCCTCCAGTGACAATTATTCAACACTGAACGCATGAGAAAGCAGACGAGTGAGTTTCTGGGCTTGACCTCTGTTTTAAAATGGAATTTGAATGAGTTGAAGAAGAGAAAGACACCCAGAGGAAGAAGACATGAAGCTTTCAGCTCAAGATCTCACACACAGAGTTTCAGAAGAAACTACTATTACCATATGTTTATTGTTTTTTCTTATTTCTCTTAAGGAGATAGATTGAGTCCTGATTGATTTATCCTTAAATTGAGTGAAATTTCAATCAGCTCTTGCAGTCTTTTGACATCTGCATCCAGATGAGCTCTAGAATAGATTCATCACATGGAATATTTGTATATTTTAAAGAGTTTTCCAGTAGATAATCTTCATTCGTCTCTTAAAAACATGATATTTGAGCATATAAACTATCTGCCGATCTCAAATGCTGTCTAACCATTCTTTAAATCAGCTGAAATCACAAAGTGAATCTCATGTCATATTTCACCCCCAAAAATTTCAATGAAAAACATTATACAGTATGAGTGTGTGTGTGTGCGCGTGTGTGTGAGTGTGAGTGTGTGTGTGTGTGTGTGTGTGTGTGTGTGTGTGCGCATGTGTGAGTGAATGTGTGTGTTAGTCCACATAGACAGACTTCAGACATAAACAAAAACTGCAGACACACACACACACACACTCATGTTGTGTTTTCATGTTTTATGATTTTGTTTCAATGGCGTTTTTACATTTTCAAAAAACTCATTCTGAATGATTCAGTGTGATTTATAAGCTCTTTTCCTCATGGGCACCAAAAAATGTCCCAGCAAAGGTCAAGGATTTGAGATATTGCCATCTTTGTGGACACACACACACACACACACACACACTCTCTCTCTCTCTCTCTCTCTCTCTCTCACACACACACACACACACACACTCTCTCTCTCTCTCTCTCTCTCTCACACACACACACACACACACACACACTCTTTCTCTCTCTCTCTCTCTCTCTCTCACACACACACACACACACACAGACACACACACAGGGTGTCTGGGAAATATTTACGTCTGTCTTTCGTGCATACTACTGCAAATCACAAAAACTATACTGAAATATCATGGCACGATTTAAAGATATGATTTGAAAGAGAGGAAAGAGTGGAAAGTTTCTTGGTTTTGATAAAAATGGACAGTTACCTTTCGAAAGGTATAAAGGGGCGTCTAGAGAACGTGTCATCCGCTTTTCGTCTTCAGGGACTGTTTTGTCCCGTTCTCATCCCAAGGCGTCATATACTGACGCTTTTGACATTTCGTCTACATCCAACGCATATGGCACCCTTTATCGTCAATATGAGACGCAGATAGATATGGGCCAGAAGGCGCCTCCTAGCGGTCTAACCCTAACCCTACCCCAGACCTAAACCTACCCATAACCGAACAAAGCTATCTGCGTCTCATATGGACGCTAAAGGGTGCCATGTGCGTTGGATGTAGACAAAATGTCAAAAGCGTCAGTATATGACGCCCTAGGATGAGAATGCGTTGGTTTTGTCTGATTTGCACTCACCTGAAAAAGGTAAGAACCTGAAAAGTGATAAGCGTTTCAAGAAGTGTGTGGATCCGTGTCTCAGATTTCTGACACCAGATGACACACACAACCTGTGCGTTTATAGTTTGGGTGAAGAGCACGCACGATCAGCTCTTGAGAATGTGAGAGTTTTGCTCTTAGGAAACTCGGCTCTCGTCTGGCCCTCTTCTGGACTGTAACCTCTGGTCCCTGAGAGCAGGAACGAGTCCTGCCGTCGTTATCCTCTGGGATTCCCGCTGAACTGTCCCTTCAGACGCTTTCCCCGAAACTACTTCACCTTATTCTGTAATCGGTTCTCTTCCGACTCTCACTGTTGGAGGCCTTTCTATTAAGGATAAAAAATGTAATAATATTTATATTTGAGAAATATTAACGACAGAAAAAAGCGTTTCACCTTAGGCATTGATGAAATGGAAACAGGATTTTCATTCCCTTCTTTTTCAGAATCTGTGGTCAGATATTAATAAATATGTAATTCCTAATAAAGCCAAGGAAACTCACTTTAAAATAATAAATATGTATTATCCATGTAAGTTTAAAGAAGGGGTTTCTCCATTATGTTGTTTTTGTAAAGAGGAAACAGAAACAATTGTACATTTATTTTGTACTTGTAAGTATTACCAAGTTATTTTGATCCAAAGTTTCTCTATTTATTTTTTAGGTGTTTTACAATTTTGTCACAATAACTGATGTAATGGTCTTGTTTATGGATTGTGATACCGGTTTATTGGAAATGGATAATATAACAAAAATTATAATTGTATTTGGGAAATATCATATACACAAAGCAAAATATATGTCAATTGTACCAAATGGTAGACTATTGTTGATAAGGATAATTGATGTATTAGTTGTGTGATTGATTTTCTGATGCAAAATGCAGAGTTGTGAATTTGTATAGACTCAAGTGATTTGCATATCTCTGTATTCCATATCTATTGTTATTGCAATATAAAAAAAAGTCCCTTCAGACGCGAGTGGATGACATGTTCTCTAGGCGCCCCTTTTATACTTCCGGGCCGCACTAGTAGTGACGTCATAGGCTGTCGCCGCCGGTCAATATCGATTGCCGTGATTGGACAGTTTTTCAGACACCGGTTCACGTGGAGGGCGTTCCCCAATAGCGTCATTGACCATAGACAGTAAAAGAAATGGACACAGCGACCCTATTGGATTCAACGGAGAAAAGTGAAGTCAATTAGAAGCTCTCACTTCCTGATGGCTGAGCGACTGCGCAGACTCAAACTGAGCTTGACGACGTAGATGTGACGTGAGCAACCCTTCTGTCTTCTAGTAGCTGTGCCAAGAGAAATCTGAATCATTCCCTTCCGAATCTTGCAGAGACGGAGAGTGTGTGTAGGAGGTGTCCATGAGCTAGGAGCAGGACAAACTTTTGCTAAGTATTCTGATTAATAATTTTGTCATTTTGCCTCCACGTCCCCCCGATCGCCCGCGAGCTTCTCCTCCTGTCCATACGGTAATCTCTCTACTGTGCGACAGAGAGTCGCGTGGTTATGACGAAATCGTTAGCCTATTTTTACAAAAACTGCATCTACGGGGCCATAATGTAAGATACAAGGTAATGGAGCCTTTTAAACATTTTCGTGTTTCTTTAGAAATAAATAATGGACTAATGGAGTCTTTAAACGCCTCCGATGAGAAGTTATTCGCTGTCAAAGTGACGGCAAAATGAATGGGAGTCATGGAATGCTAACAGCAGGTGATGGTCCGCTAATCAATGGCGGCGCCCGGGGAAGCTTCAGTTTCCGGCTGATAGATTACCCCCCTGGTTCTCTAGGCGCCCCTTTTATACTTCCGGGCCGCACTAGTAGTGACGTCGTAGGTGGTCGCCGGTCAATATCGATTGCCGTGATTGGACAGTTTTTCAGACACCGGTTCACGCGGAGGGCGTTCCCCAATAGCGTCACCGACGCAGTGTCTCGTTCACTGAACAGAGGTTACAGTCGTGACCAAGACGTTCTCAAAACTGAATCACAAATTATAATATAAACATATTAATATAGTACGCTTGGCCTCCCTCAGTGGTATTCTAAGTGCTGAATAGATGAATAAAATAATGAATAAATATAATAAATACAATTTCTACATTTGTGAAGTGTTTACTATTTTTGCTGTTCATTTTATGGCAGATACTTAGAGATTTTTTCATTGAATTCTATATAATAATAATTATTATTATTATAAACATAAGCTCAGATATTTTGTACAATAATTCCATTTACTCTGTTTACTTATTTATGAAGAACTGCATCATAATTTAGATCAATGCATGTAAGCATAATGATAATTCTAGTGCTGTATTCTGCAAGTCATCGTTTGTGAAATTGAAAGTGTTTTCAATCAAAACATGCACATTTTTTGCAATAAAGATGTTATCTTTTGATCATATGGTTTATTTTCAGCTGTTTGCGGTGTCAGCACTGAAGGAGCTGCGCTAGTTTTGTGTTGGCTCTCTGATTTCTCCTGAAAGCGTCAGACTTGAGCTTGAACTTGACCGTCGGAGTCTGGGATCCCAGACGTGAGTTTGGCCCCTGCTATTCTCACTCACCCCTCATTAACATATTCTCATTCACTCCTCATTAGCATATTCTCATTCCCTCCTCATTAACATATTCTCCCGCCTGAGTCAATGAAAAGAGCAGAGCTGTGAGAAACACTGAGAGCTTCTCGAGGACGAGAGACTGATCACATCTGAGACACACAACCTGTAAGTGCTTCTTTACTGACTTCACTGCTGGACAATCAAATGATAATAATGTAAAACTATTAAGGGGATCATTTAAAATAAGATTATTAATAAGAGGTGGAAGAGATGTGAAGAGCTCGGCAGGGTTGTTAAATGTTTGCTTGTTTATCAGCTTTGTAAAGGTTTAGGTCTGTGATCTTAAAACTCTTTGAAGAACATCTCACTTGTGTTAAAATGATGATGATGATGATGATGATGATGCACATTAAATCATAATGAGATCTTTGAGCTTTGAAGGCAGACTTTCAGTTTGAGACATTGCTGAGATCGGTGAGATTACTGAGGTCTTTTTCTCAGGAGAAACTTCCAGCAAAAGTCTCATTGCTGTCTAGGAGACATATTTAGATATTTAAACATTTATCTCATTTGCTATTTTTACATGTGCATGGGTCAATGACGTGACGGGTCTTTTTTTTTTTTTGTCCAAAGGCCATCCAAAGTATGTAAGGTAGTACAACTTGATCTCTTTTACTTAATCCAAAAGGTTTTAATTATATTTTACTACATATAAAGGTATTTTAAAGATTTTGAAGTGTCAAAAGATCATTCGGTTAAACCGATATAGTAAATATTTAAATGGAATAATATTGTTTTTAATAACTAAAGGAACTACAATAATACAAATATAAAGCAGATAAGGCTCTTTTTTTCTCCTTTCCCTGTGTAAAGTTTTACTTGAATATGTTGGAGTGTTTAGAGTAGTCCAATAAATGATTACATTTATGAGATCAGTGATAATTTTTTAATATTTCTTCTGTGGTACACACTATATACTATCTCAACATCAATGCCAAATCAGTTTTTAACTTTCAAATCAGTGGTTAAACCGAATGACTTTTTTGGTGACATTTTTTCCATCTTGTAAAAAATGACAAAAAACAGTGTTAATTGATTGTACAAACCACAAAATCTTAAAGTAAAAAAACTAAGTAAACTAAAAAATGGTTTCAAATATAGTAATATCTCCATTCTATTTTTTTACACTTTTAAAAACCTTATTCGTCAATGACCCGCATGCATCTTTTCTGTGTTTTCATGCAACATGTTTTTGGAAGTCATTTTATAATAGTGAAAACCTGCAAATGATGTTAAATGTGTTTTAATTCAGTGAATATGATTTGTAAAGGTCTGTGTGCAATGGGAGTTCAGCATGTGATCATGTGACAGCCGCTCACATCCAATGAGGAGCCTCGTTCAGCTGTAAATGATAATGAGCCGTGAAGAACACCATAACACATCAGTTTACTCTCACTGTAAAACAAGGCTGAAAGCTGCAGTTTAACTGTGTTCAGTGGTTTGTGTTTGTTGGGATGTTTGTAGAGAACATGGTGATCATTTCTGCATTATGGTCTAGTGTCATGGTGGACTTTGGCTTTAATAAAATCAACAACAGGTTGTACTTTGGATCATCATAATTATTATTATATAGAATGCAATGAAAAAGTATCTGCCATTAAATGAACAGCAAAAATAGTAAACACTTCACGAGTGTAGAAATTGTATTTATTAAACTGATTTATTCTACATCTATGCAGCTCTTAGAAAACCACTGAGGAAAGCGTACAATTTTAATATGATTATATTATAATGTGTGATTCAGTGAGTTTAGAGAACATGGAAAAACTCTACATTTTTCCACTTTTTCCTCTCATACAAATCATTTCTGTAAATCTTTGCATATTTCAGTAATGTAATTTTTTGTAATTTGCACAAATTGTATGCACAAAAAGCAGACGTGAATATTTCCCAGACACCGTGTGTGTGTGTGTGTGTGAGAGAGAGAGAGAGTGTGTGTGTGTGAGAGAGAGTGTGTGTGTGTGTGTGTGTGTGTGTGTGTGTGTGTGCGCGTGAGTGAGAGAGAGAGAGTGTGTTTGTGTGTGTGTGTGTGTGTGCGTGTGTGTGAGTGAGAGAGAGAGAGAGTGTGTGTGTGTGTGTGTGTGTGTGTGTGTGTGTGTGTGCGTGAGTGAGAGGGAGTGTGAGAGTGTGTGTGAGTGAGAGTGTGTGTGCGTGAGTGAGAGTGTGAGTGTGTGTGTGCGTGAGTGAGAGTGTGTGTGTGAGTGAGAGTGATAGTGTCAAGTCAAGTCATCTTCATATTTATAGCGCTTTTAACAATGTAGATTGTTTCAAAGCAGCTTTACAGAGATAAAAGTGTGCGTGTGTGAGAGTGAGAGTGAGAGTGTGTGTGTGTGTGTGTGTGTGTGTGTGTGTGTGTGTGTGTGTGTGGTCTGTGTTTTTTAATCATATCTGAGCATGTTTAGCCTGAATGATGCACATTGCGTAATGCACAACATTTGGTCTCCTGCTGTGTGTTATATCGGTATGAAAGCAAGAGTGAGTTAAAGACACAAACACACAGTCAAATGCATCAAACTGAATCACTTGAACTGTTAATGGAGTGTAAAAAACATCCGGTTAAGTCACACACTGTATGAACAGAATAAGAAAGCATGATGTAAGACTCCAAGCGATGCATGTACAGTAAACCTGCATCACATACTTCACATCGCAATGTTGTGATTGGTCAGTATTTTTAATGAGCATTTAGTGTAAGTGGCTTTATGATATTTAATGTACGATGGCTGAAATAACCGTAATTCATTAGGCTTGAGCTCTCAGGTGCAGATCACAGGTGTGTAGTGAACAGGTGAGTGTGTAAAGGCATAAACGCGTGTTTAATGCTCTAATGGGATGCAGCTGTTCTGTTATTTGCATTTTAATATTTCGCTGAGATTAATGTATGAAGGTGGGAGGTTAAAAACTCCAGTGCAGATTTGCAGGGAATGTCCATTAATGCCGTTTGTTTTACACATATTTAGAAGAATATAAACGGAGTGTTTGCGTTAATGAAATAGATGCATTAATCAAAACAATATAAAATACATATAAATATCCTAATCTCTGATGCATGTGGACTAAAATCATTCAAGAACAATTTCAACATTCTTTTTCAAATTACAATCAAATGATACACCAGTCAGTCAACAGAATATGTGTACAGTGAGTTACTGCGAAGAAAAAAGGGATATATCACGAAATATGATCAAGAATTGTCTTCTATAACTACTGTTCTCCAGTATAAAGAACACACATGTACAGTGCTGGTCAGAATTATTTGCTCCCTTGGTAAATATGATCAAAGATGGCTGTAAAAAATAAATCTACATTGTTAATCCTTTTGATATTTTATTTTAAAAAATTGCAAAAATCTAACCTTTCACTGAAGTAAAATAATTGAAAGTGGGGGAAAAAAAAATCACACTATGAAATAAATGTTTTTCTCCAAAACACGTTGGGAACAAGTCTTTGCCCCCTTTTATCAAATACTTTTTGCCATTTTTTTCCCCCAAGATAACAGCTCTGAGTCTTCTCCTATAATGCCGGATGAGTTTGGAGATCAGAGACCATTCCTCCATACAGAACCTCTCCAGATCCTTCATTCTCTCCAGATCCTTCATTCTTCCACACAGAATCTCTCCAGATCCTTCATTCTCTTCAGATCCTTCATTCTTCCACACAGAATCTCTCCAAATCCTTCATTCTCTCCAGATCCTTCATTCCTCCATACAGAATCTCTCCAGATCCTTCATTCTCTCCAGATCCTTCATTCTTCCACACAGAATCTCTCCAGATCCTTCATTCTCTTCAGATCCTTCATTCTTCCACACAGAATCTCTCCAAATCCTTCATTCTCTCCAGATCCTTCATTCCTCCATACAGAATCTCTCCAGATCCTTCATTCTCTCCAGATCCTTCATTCTTCCACACAGAATCTCTCCAGATCCTTCATTCTCTTCAGATCCTTCATTCTTCCACACAGAATCTCTCCAAATCCTTCATTCTCTCCAGATCCTTCATTCCTCCATACAGAATCTCTCCAGATCCTTCATTCTCTTCAGATCCTTCATTCATCCATACAGAACCTCTCCAGATCCTTCATTCCTCCTACAGAATCTCTCCAGATCCTCCATTCCTCCTACAGAATCTCTCCAGATCCTTCATTCCTCCATACAGAACCTCTCCAGATCCTCCATTCCTCCTACAGAATATCTCCAGATCCTTCATTCCTCCATACAGAACCTCTCCAGATCCTTCTTCTCTCCAGATCCTCCATTCCTCCTACAGAACCTCTCCAGATCCTCCATTCCTCCATACAGAACCTCTCCAGATCCTTCATTCCTCCTACAGAATATCTCCAGATCCTCCATTCCTCCTACAGAATATCTCCAGATCCTTCATTCCTCCATACAGAACCTCTCCAGATCCTTCATTCTCTCCAGATCCTTCATTCTTCCACACAGAACCTTTCCAGATCCTTCATTCTCTCCTAGATCCTTCATTCCTCCTACAGAATCTCTCCAGATCCTTCATTCTCTCCAGATCCTTCATTCCTCCCACAGAATCTCTCCAGATCCTTCATTCTCACCTAGATCCTTCATTCCTCCTACAGAATCTCTCCAGATCCTCCATTCCTCCTACAGAATATCTCCAGATCCTCCATTCCTCCTACAGAATCTCTCCAGATCCTTCATTCCTCCTACAGAATATCTCCAGATCCTCCATTCCTCCTACAGAATCTCTCCAGATCCTTCATAATCTCCAGATCCTACAGAATCATCCAGATCCTCCACTCCTCCTTCAGAACCTCTCCAGATCCTTCATTCCTCCTACAGAATATCTCCAGATCCTCCATTCCTCCTACAGAACCTCTCCAGATCCTCCATTTCTCCTGAACCTCTCCAGATCCTTCATTCTCTCCAGATCCTCCAGATTCCCCAGATCCATGTTGGCGCTTCTCCTCCTCAGTTCATCCCACTCCTCTTCTAGGGTTCAGGTCAGGGACTGGGATGGCCATTGCACACGCTTGGTTTTGTGCCCAGTGACACATTTCTGTGTTGATTTTGATGTCTGTTTTTGGATCATTGTCCTGTTGGAAGATCCAAACCCGGCCCGTTATAAGAGTTCCAGCACAGGTTGTCAGGATTCGATTTTTTATCTATTGGTATTTGATTGAATCCATGATGCCATGTTTCTGAAATAATGGCATCATGGGCAAATCATTCTGACCAGCACTTTACTATAAATGGCAAAATGAATAGTTTAAAACACATTATTAATGTAGTAAAAAGTATAATGTTTTGTGCTCTATATTTAAAACCGGCTTTTTAAAATCAAAATTAAGAGAGTAGATTAATATATACCCAAGTAATCTGTTATGAATATTGAGACATAAGTAGGGAGAGATTTCCAGTAATTGAAATGCACTCACACACACACACACACACACACACACACACACACACACACACACTGGATCCAATAGACAAAATCTAATATTTCTTGCATATTCTGTATGTTTCTTTTAGCTTGTGAATGAATGTGTGTGCAGAGAACTGAATTTCTGTGGATTAAAGAGAGGATGTGTGTGTGTGTGTGTGTGTGTGTGTGTGTGTGTGTGTGTGTGTGTGTGTGTGTGTGTGTGTGTGTGTGTGTGTGTGTGTGTGTGTGTGTGTGTGTGTGTGTGTGTGTGTGTATGTGTGTGTGTGTGTGTGTGTGAAGCTGAAGAGTCAGATATGATGATGGTGTGACTGACATCACATTCAGACCATGAGGACTTTCTGATGACGGTGATTTGATTTTGTATGAGTGTGTATGCGTCTTTGTGTGTGTAAGTGTGTGTGTGTGTCTGTGTGTGGTTGGGGGGGGTTTGTTCAGAGGATAAATCGTTGTATTATGAAGTTAAATAATATTATTTTCATTGATAAACTCGAGTTCTTTTGTCTCTTAAACGGAGACGTCGTTTTCATAACCATCTTGTGTATGATACAATAAGATGTTCATGATCACGCGAGTATTTTTAGATTCGTGTTTTTTAAACGCGAGACCTGCAGCAGAATTGATGAAAATACACTCGATCAACATCTTAGAGTGGATCAAAACACTTTTTAATGTTAATTACGTTATAATCTGTATTCTTCATTTATCTCTGAAAAAAAGGACGAGCACGTAAAAGAGATAATATCAATTTAACATTAATTGTTCACGGAGAAGTAAACATTTTGAAAGCTTTATAAAAAAATAAAAAAAGTGTCTATTCTATTATTGAAATAATTAATATAATGCTAGGCTATATAATAATATTTTGAATATTTATGTATGTGTAACGCTTTTAAATATGGGATTTTTATTTTCTCAATAACTAACTAACTACAACTATTGTATATTAATCTAACAGATGTTGCTGAGCTCAAAACAAAGATAAATGAAACAAAACAAAATAAATCGCATATAAATATGTAATTAAAACATATGCAATAAAAGGCTGGAGTGAGTTAATGTTTGTTAATTAGATACAGTGCAGAATGATGTCATCTCTCTCTCTAAAGCGCTCTTTATATTGTGTTGATCTATTCCGAGGCCTTCAGCATTATGATGATATGATATATTATATGATATGATGATATGATATATTATATGATTGCGCGCATGCACGATAAAAATGTGAAATCAGTGTCCTTACAGTTAAACGCTGCCAGCATTTCTATTGATGTACGTCACTGTTCATGAAAATTACTAAATTATTTTAAATTCACATTATCAATTCAATAAACGACGTGATTTAATTGTTTATCGCTACCGTTTTATGATGATTGAATTGAACATTTTATATAACGTTTCATATTGCAATGTGAATAGTTAAAACATAATATGCTGTTGAAAGAAGATCATGTTGAATATAATATATAATATAATATAATTTAATAGTGTAGCGTCGTGTAGGCTATATTTGAAAAGAAAAAGATTAATCGGTTTAACTGAACCCTTATAAAACAAATGCGCGTGACCGTGTGAATCTTAAAGTTTCTTTAAAATCTCCACGCGATTTTAAAGGAATTGAACTAAAGAATACTCGTTTATGACAGAACCTGTGAACGCGCCTCGAATTCAATCTGATGCATTCGTCTTAAATTATAGAAAGCACACACAGAAACCAGGCAATTTGCACAATTAAAACAGCGAATAAAATCTAAAATAATGATTGCAATCAAAATAAACTATTTTTTTAAGAAATACAAAGTACCCTCGAGCATTCAAACACTGATGCATTGTGATATTTTGTTATTTTGTATTTAGCCTATAACATTTGGTTGAAAAGCATAATAATGAAGCTACAACTGCTTTATTTTCTGTCATTTTATCCATGCATAGTTTATTTATCCATGAATCATATAATTTATGCATAAATTACACTCTGTCCTCGCGTTCGCGTTACGCGCGCGCAGTACCGATTTGAACGCGTGCGCGCGCGCCGCGTGAATCACACACACCACGCCGACCAACCGGAGCTCGCGCTCGTGCTGATGATGGCTTATTCAACATGGCGAGTCATGCATGTGTGTGTACTGTTACTGTTACACACATGAAGCATGTTTGGCTCCGCGTGTCATTCTTAATGCCTCAGTAAATGCATTTGATCTCATGCATAAGATGCACCTGTTCCTATAACGCGCGAGATGCTTACATAGAGCACAGTGTGTTTTCTTGTCACACAGTCATTTGAGAGAGTTAGTAAAGAGAAGCTTTAACATGTGCCATGATGCATCAAGCCATTATATTAGAGATGCATTAATAAAACGTGCAGTTTTCCCTGGCAACACACACACACACACACAATCTGCTGCAATGTGCCTTTTCCATGGGAATGGATGCTCGCTTTGTGCCTGCCTCTCTCTCTCTCTCTCTCTCTCTCTCTCTGCCCCTCCCCTTCTGTTCTCTATTTCATTCTCTCGCGCCCAGTCCATCATTCTTTCAGCTCTCGCGCTCGGCGCTTGTTTGCTGACGAACAAAACCGCTAAAGGATGTAAACGAATGAAAGGAAAGAGAGAAAGAGGCTCGCGCACGCAGAGCTGGAACAAAAGCAAACGAAGCTGGAATGGAGGAGCGATTAGATTCTGCAGAGGCTCAGAGCTGCTTCTCCTCCAACTTTCATTAGAAGCTGAAGACATGAAGACACGGTGAGCTCTCACACTTTACTCCTCCATCAGAACTCTGGATCGCACATTAAATCAGTTCTGCTCTGTGAACAGGCACAGTTAGAGCCTGGACAGTTTAATGCACTGACACACACCCGACTGCATGCGTGCATTTATTATTTTTTGCACGTGTTAATTATGGACTCTCTTGAACTTTTGCTGTTCGTAATGCAGTTGCTTGTGCATTTCCATAATGACTCGTTTCAGGTAAAGATGCGTTTCTTTATTCGCATTTCTCTTCTCAGTTGTTGCAATAATGCTTTTAATATTGGTGCACCCTGAGCTCATGCATCGTGTGTTTTCGCTGTTCTGCAGTGTTTTCTGCTCTTTGCACTGAATATTTGTGTCATGCAATAGATCATACAGTTTGTGTATATGAATTCATGCATTTTAAGAAATAATGCCTTTAATTCCACACGGAAGGAATAATGCAGGAATGTCCAGTTCTGTGTGTGTGTCTGCGGCCTCGAGTTCGGGCTCCTGATGGGAACATGTCTCCAGACTCGCGCGCGCGCGCGTGTGTGTGTGTGTGTCTGTGGCCCCTCGCGGCTCCCAGACAATATTGTCATGATAATGAGGAACAGCTCGTTGTTGAACTTGATGTTGACTTCTTTCTTCAGGCCTCATTTTTCTCGCTCTCTTGTTTGCGCTGTTTTTCTTTCACACGGTTCTTCTCTCGGCGAGGATTATCTGGAGGAACAAAAGACACAGATGAATAATGACAGTCGTTTTCTTGCGTTTCTTGAGAAAAAGAGGCGTCTTGCTTTAATGCATCGACATTTTCATTAATTGTAGCCTGTAAATGAATGCCATTTATTATATATTTTTTTATTATTATTTTTTACTTTCATTAAACAATTGTGATTTTTATTTGCCATATTTTTTAAGTCTACATTTATTACATTTTTTTAATCTTATTTATTTTTACTCAAAACTCACAGAAATATTCACTAATGAGAAACATATTTACGCAATATTTGGTCATGTGTCTGTAAAGGCAATCTTCATGTGGTGTGTCTCCAGCAACAGGTGCTGAGGCCTTCAGTCCTCTGTTCAGATCACATGTTTATCATGCATTATAGGCTAGTTTATTTATTTCTGAGGAAGACATTTTTGCACGGACTGTAAATCAAACATGTATTTTTTATTTTTATTCATGAATGTCTTCGTT
>CM040797.1:44344410-44356910 GCA_022829025.1 Squalius cephalus
CTTCCATGATAATAATCGGCTTTTATGTTCTTTATATCAAGAGAGTGTCAGTGAAATGACTTCTAAATTAAGTTATGAAGCATGGCAGACATTATTATTATTATTGTTTATGTTGAAACATGATGTATGGCAAGAACTGTAGCATAATCAAGACAATATAGGGTACAGTTCCTCTTTAAATAACATTATTCAATTTAAGAAATATTATACACAGCTGGTGATGATAATAACATTTTAAAAGCACAGAAAAAAGATCTGTCGACGTGGAATATGTTATGAAATATGATTTACTCTAATTTTCCTGTCTCTCTAATTTCAGCATGGAAGTGTGTCAGCGATGCCGAACTCTACACTTCAGCTCACACACACTTCAGGTAAAACTACAATCTTTAATCCGCTGCCATTGAAGAAAGCTGGAAATACAGACTGCGTCATATATTTATATGCGTCTCAGAAACAGTTTTATGCTACAATTTGCCTAATTTGGTTGTTTTATTCACAGTACATTTCTAAAATAGAATTAGGATGTTAATGTTTGCCATTTACATGTTGTTTGTGTTGATGTATAGCGTTTGTGTTGTGTTTTCATCTCTCTGGATCTAACGCCAGTCAGAAAGCCAGTTTGTGCTATTAATGCATAATGCCAGATTTATGGTTTATTTTATCGCTGATATGAGCAAAACCACCAAGTGTGTTTAAAACAGCAGAATAAACTCAATGATGAGTTAAGACTAAAGGTCACTCAGAAAAACTCTTTAGCTAATCCGTGTTTTCTATTCTAACGTGAACCAAACAAATATAATTACCTGCAGAATACAGAAATATTCAAAATATTCACTTCAAGTGAAGACGATCTGTAACCTAAGGAGAACTTTGATGCTTTTTTACAATATGATCTCAACATTATGCGGTTTGGTATGAAACCGATGCAGTAAACAAGCAGAAGATCAAGAGACCCAGAGGGACTTATTAACAATTACCACAATTATTAACATTCACTTCCACAAACCACACTTTCCCAATGCACAAACTAAACTGAGAGCACTCTTATTTCTAGAGCTAAAGAACAAGAAAAATGACAAAAACCCATAATTATTCAAATTTACTTCCAGAAACGACTCTTTCCTCGTGCACAAACAGCTAAATATAAAAAGATAACAATAATTCAACGATTAAAACTTACTTCCACAAACTAAACTCTCTGAATGCAGCTAAACTGAAGACATGGTTATAAATGATAAAAAAAAAAGATTAAGATTTATTTCCACAAATGACTTTTTCTGAATGCACTGACAGCTAAACTACAAACAGTGTTATTTTAGCACTCAAGAACAATAAAAACCCCATAATTATTCAAATTTACTTCAAGAAATGACGTTTCCTCATGCACAAACAGCTAAACTATATAAAAAACAGTGTTATTTAGTGCTAAAGAACAACAAAAATAAAGAAAATTATTAAAATGAACTTTCACAAGAAACTTTTTCAGACGCTAAACTGAAAAGTGTAATTTTAGTGCTAAAGAGAAACAATGAGAGACAACAAAACCCAAAAATGATTAAAATTCACTCCCACAAATGACTTTTTCTAAATGCACAAACTAAAACCAGTGATATTTTAGTGTTAAAGAACAACAAAACCCCATAATTATTAAAATTCACTTCCACAAATGACTTTTTCTAAATGCACAAACTAAAAACAGTGATATTTTAGTGTTAAACAACAAAAACCTATAATTCGTGAAATTTACTTCCACAAATGATTTTTCTGATTGCACAAACTAAAACCAGTGATATTTTAGTGTTAAACAACAAAAACCCATAATTATTAAAATTCACTTCCACAAATGACTTTTCTGAATGCACTTACAGCTAAAGTACAGTGTTATTTTAGCACTCAAGAACAATAAAAAAACCATAATTATTCAAATTTACTTCCAGAAACTACTCTTTCCTCATGCACAAACATGTAAACTGCATAAAAAATATTTTTTTTTTTAGAAAAAAGTTATTTTAGCGCTAAATAACAACAAAAATTCAAAAAGGATTAAAATTCACTTCCACAAACAAATCTTTCCTCATGCACAACCAGCTAAACTGAAAACAGTCTTATTTTAGTGTTGAAGAACGACAACAAAAACCCAGGATTATTAAAGGGGTGGTATAATTCCCTTTTCACAAGATGTAAAATAAGTCTCTGATGTCCCCAGAGTGTGTGTGTGAAGTTTTAGCTCAAAATACCCCACAGATATTTTTATATAGCATGTTAAAGTTGACACTTTTTGAGGGTGAGCAAAAACGCACCGTTTTTGTGTCTGTTCCTTTAAATGCAAATGAGCTGCTGCTCCCGGCACAGGGGGCGGAGCTTCAAGAGCTCGTGTCCTTTTACCTCACACACACATGCACTGAAAATGTCAAAAACTTTTATGTTCAAACCGGAGTCAGAAAGATGGAGAGACTCGAGAAGAAGTGACAACATGTAGACAACATTTCTGAATGGTTAGTTGATGAATTTATGAAGCTTATGTGTAGTTATCTTCTAGTCACTGATTAGCATATTCTGTCATGATAATCTATAAATCGTGTTCAGGGGGCGGGGTTTATGTAAATTCTAGGGTTGGTGATGTCACTAAACCGGGAGGAATGTGGTGTAGTCTCTACCAGCCGTTTGTTGTAGTCCTTAAAAAGCGATTTCTGTAAAAGCAAATATCTCCCTTTGCTTTGAGCTTTGAGCGTTGTAACTTTGCAGATGTTGTTTATGCTCAAACAGCAACATTACACACTAACTAAAGTTAGAAAAGTCAAATCATAATCAACCACCCCTTTAAATTTCACTGGCACAAAATCAGCTAAACTGTCTTATTTTAGTGTTGAAGAACGACAACAAAAACACACTATTATTATTAAAATTCACTTGCACAAACGACTCTTTCCGAATGCACAATCAGCTAAAGAAAGAAGCGAGCATGTTTGAGGCTGGTGTTGTTCGGGTCCTCTTTAACATTTCTATGCAAACTAGAGGTTGAATAATGAGCAGTATTTCTGCAGGGCGAGAGAGAGAGAGAGAGAGAGAGAGAGAGAGAGAGTCGGGGCCCGGGGCCTCCATTGGTGCTGCGCAGCTGTGAAAAGAGTGGGCTTCTTTTTCCCACGGCCATCCAGACACAAAACACCCCTCGGCCCGCCAGGGTCATGTCACACCGCTAATATATACGACAGAGAGAGACACACACACATCCAAGTTCTGCAAATTAACGAGCTGTCTGACGAGAGAGAGAGAGAGAGAGAGAGAGAGAGAGAGAGAGAGAGAGAGAGAGAGAGAGAGAGAGAGATGTGTTTCATGCATGAAGCTTCATCTCAGTTTGTGTTTATGATACACTGATTCGCATTGATAAATGTTTTTGATCATCTAATTCTGATGAGCCAAATACTATATCGTTTCATAAACATTGTTGTCTTTTATCATATTGTGACTAAAAGTAGTTGCAGTGATTTTAGTGGTATCATCTTGTGGCATATTGCTTTAGTAACTGGATCAATTCAAGTACAAATATGATATAATATGACTAAATCTACTCGGTAACGGCACTATATCTGATCCGGAAGAAAAAACCTACATTTGCTTTTTAAAGTGCGAAATCAAACCTGATAACTATCATTAAAAACGCTTCAACAAGCAGCAAAAGATTATTTAATATCAGCAAAAGTTTTTAATAGCATACATACACATTAAAACATGTAAATAAAATACAGGAAATATACAGGGAAATATGATTTCAAAATTTTGCATTTTATTCAGTGTGTTACTGGCCGTTTCTTCATTTATGAAATTTACTAGCAATTTCTGAGTGAAAATTGTTTCTACACCAATTTGTTTTTCCCACTGTATAGTTTCTTCTGACTCTAGATCCAGAGAGATGCAAACTAATTAAACCAAATTTTAAAAAAAATTAAACATTAACATCCTAATTCTATTTCAGAAATGAATAAAACTAAATCAAATTAGTGTATTAAAGTTCATCAAGCAGTAAATGTTATTCATTGTTTTCCATCATCCATCTGTCCGGTTAAACTTGGCCTTGTGAGACTCTATAGACACACACACACACACACACACACACACACACACACACACACAGGACGGGTGTTTGACTAACACAGCAACTCACTGTGACACATTCAATGAGATCTCTGATCTATGGCCAAATAATAGGGGTCCAGCTGTGTGTGTGTGTGTGTGTGTGTGTGTGTGTGTGTGTGTGTGTGTGTGTGTGTGTGAGAGGACTGTTGAAACAGTGAATTTGGTCCACTTTTGAATATGGGAAAATGTTTGTAATATCATTTCTGGCTCCAGGAATAACTGTTGACAAGAGTTGCTTCACACTGAACAAAAAGTGAAAGTCTGTGGAAACACAAAAATGACAAACATTTGATGATGTCAAAGGGCGGATATTTCATTTTAAAATATGCATAACTTTAATGAATTTGAAAATTAACCTTAAAAGGCCTCGTTGTATGAAAATATTTTACATCATGATTTCTTTGCATTACATGTTTTGTGTATAAATATTATAATACGAGTATATGACGTACACTACCATTCAAAGTTATTAAATGAATGATTAAATGTGTAAAAGTGGCAAAACAACAAACATTAAAGCTTTAAGAAACATCATATAATGCTTTAAAGGTCAGCTGTCCGTGTACTTTAAGAAATTAATACTTTTATTCAGCGAGGATGCATTAAATTGATCAGAAGTGACAGTAAAGACATTTATAATGTTACTAAAGATGTCAAATAAATGCTGTTCTTTTGAACTTTCTATTCATCAAAGAATCCTGGAAAATAAATTGCATCACGATTTTCACAAAAATATGAAGCTGTTTTCAACATTGATAATAATCATAAATGTTTCTTGAGCATCAAATCATCATATTAGAGTGATTTCTGAAGGATCATGTGACACTGAAGACTGGAGTAATGATGCTGAACATTCACAGGAATAAATTACACTTTACTGTATATTCACACAGAAAACAGCTGATTTACATTATAATAATATTTCACTGTTTTTTCCAGAATCCATCCTGCTTTAAAGAGCTCAAACATTTAAAGCGACAGCATGCGTTCAGAATAAACAATGTTATCATTCATTGGTGTGAACACTAATATAATATCATTATAGTTATTGTTCTTGGTTTGAACTGGTCTTAAAGGGACGGTTCACCAAAAAATGAACATTCTGTCAACATTTACTCAACATTTGAAGAATGTTTCTGGTCCCCATTGACCTCCATAGTATTTTCTACAGGACTAGCAACTGTTTGGTGTCCAACATTCTTCAAAATACCTTCGTTTATGTTCAACAGACGTTCATGCAGGTTTAGTTGAAGTAAATGATGACAGAATATTCGGTTACACTTTATTTTAAGGTGTCACTGTTACAATGTAATTATATATTTAAGTACTGAGTAATATTAAGCAACTACATGTACTTACTATAGGGTTAGGGTAGGGTTAGGGTTTGGTTGAGGGTTAGTTGCATGTAATTATGCCTAATTTACTGTTATTACTATGGTAAGTGCATGTAACAAGGACACTGTAAAATAAAGTGTTACCGAATTTTCTTTTTTATGTGATAAACTATCCCTTTAAAAAAAGAAGAAATGTTCACTTAAAAGTTCTTTGAAGAACCAAAAAAACGATATTTTTAGCGATCAGTGCCGTAATGCTCATCGGTCTCTTCCAGTGTTTTCCTGGTTTTCCCTCTCTCCGCAGGGAATAGCGTTCCGCTCAATTAGCTCGGCTGTTCCTTGTTTACCCTTCTTTATGTTCCTGCAACTCAAAGACACAAGCCTGTCCTTTCAGTAAATACGGCCCGGCGCGTCTCTCCTCCCATTCCCCTTTCTTCCGTTCCCGTGTGATTCAGATGGAAATGTCTGGCTGTAATTAGTTCAATGTGAGGATGCTCAGGGCGATCAGCGTGTGTATTGTGAGGAGATGTATAGGGTGTTAATGTACTGAAGGACTGAGGCCAGCTTTTGAAAACTCCTCTTAAAGGACTCGAGGCGCAGGTGATTTCCCAGCGACCGGCCGGCGCTACACACACACAGCTTCACACACACAGCTTCACCATAAAGAAATGTGAGTTTTCTGCGAGCCTTTACAGACATACAGAGAAATCTATCGGATGATGTCCCTAAATTGCATTTTTAATATGTTTTCAAATAAAAAAAACTGTTCTTTTAAAACAGTGGAATATTATCACACATTTACTGTATTCTTGATCAAATAAATGCAGGTTTGTGCAGACAATTTTTTTTTTAAATCATACTTTTGACCTGTAGAGTATGGCAATATATGATGATGTCCTTGCTGGTATTTTCGATAACACGTAATCAGTCATATAAAATATGTGCAAGTATTTTTTTAAAAAAGAGAAAGTAAAGTATATAAAAAATATAAATAAAATATTTTTAAAATCATGTTTTTCCTCGTAATAATGCTGTCGCTGCGATTTTTAAAGGGGTTATATGATGCTTTCAATGTTTTCCTTGTATCTGTTTGTGTGTGTATATGATCTGCAAACTCACAAAGCTCATAGTCTCGCACAATGCGATTTATTCTGTCTAATAGAGAACACTGATCCAGATAATACGTCCTCAAACATCCACAACACAATGTGAAATATAGGCATAATGCCATCCAAAGGTGTACACAAAGACGACGAGGAGGATTCAGGGAATCGTCATCATGTCGCGGAGACGCTGTGTGTTTGGATGTGCTTTTGCTTTCAGAGGTTAAACATAGTGTCGGCCCAGAACCGGCCCACATCCGGCACGCATGGAATCCATATGAATCCACATTATTAACTGTGTTTAAAAGTGCTTTAGAAGCCTTGGAAGCTGAAGAGATTATGGGAAGGGCTGTTACATTTCCAACACACGCTTGGCCAATCACAACGCACTAGGTAAGCTGGCCAATCAGAGCACTTTGAGTTTTTGTGGGAGGGGCTTCGTTTAAACCAGAACTGAATCCGAGCGTTTCAGACAGACTGGGAATAGAGGTGCTGCAATAATGTAATAATGCTTTAAACATTTCATGTTGACCTACTACCCTATTACACCCAATAATCAAAATAATGTACTTTTAGAGTACACTGTAAAAAATTGCTGTAAAATTTACAGCAACTTACTGGCAATTTCGGTACAATTTACAAGAGTACTGTAAATCATAAACTACAATTATACTGTAAAATTATACAGCACACCTGTAAAAGCAGCAAAACAAGAAATTACAGTTCTTTACTGTAATCTTTACAGTATGTTACTGTTATTAATATGACGCATATGAGATGCATTTAAAACTCAAAATTGGTTATAATGCGAATGATTCATCAATGCACGATATCATAAAGACATTATTTTTTTGTCGTCATTGAATAACTTGCTCCAAATCTGAAAAGACGTTATGATGGTGTTTATTTCTTTAATGTGAAATAATCTTAATTAATAGTCAAATTTCTTTTAGCTATTGCTATCCTGCCAATTCAAGTCCTATTTCATATAAAAGTTAATATGTGTTGTCTTGGCCAGGACACTCTTGAAAAAGAGATTTTAAATCTCAGTGAGTCTCTTCCTGGTTAAATAAAGGTAAAAAAAAACCCAAATAATAAAAAAAAATATATATAAAAAGCTAGATTTGCTAAAGAAGCATTAGCACTGGAGATGCAGAGATGTTCTGGAGGGTGAACGTGAAAGTGACCTTCAGCCTCTGAGGGCCTGCTGATGTTTGCAGTGAATATGCAGTTTTACTCAGAGATACTTCATAATATGGTTGCGGATGCAGTTTCATGTCTCTACAGTTGGACACAGATAAACTACTGAAATGAGCTGCTAAGCTCTTTTATTCTGCTCTCTGGCCACCTGCATCTAACTAGCTTATCTGATGCATTCAGACGATCAGCATCAGCAGAAACTGACCCCAAATATTCAGACCAATCGCAGTCAGCTTCAGCTTCGGTCCTTCCTTCTCCGTGGCAGAGGGAGCCGGAGAACAGGGTCGTTACTATGGATACAAATTATAAATGCCAACCAGCAGGGAAACAAATAAAAAGCTCTTACGGTCCAGAACGTGTGTGTGTGTGTGTGTTTAAGTTCACAGAAATCACATCTTACGCTCTCCAGAGAATTGTACAGTAGCAAACATGCATGCATAACTAATGATTCAAATTCCTGTCTCCTCATATCCACCAATTTATGAATGCAAGTATGAAAATGTATACCTTGAATGCAATGTAAAAGCATGTATAAATGTAAAATTGAATTACTATTACTCATTAAAGAAAAAGCTCACACTTTATGCATGTATTCAGTGCTCTGTACAGATACAGATTGTTTCAAAGCAGTGATAAGCAATAACAGTTAATGTTGGAAAATGCATTAACTTCAGCTGTGAAGAAGCTCTACAGGAGACAATTGTGTCAATATATGCTATAAAAACTCATAATCTGCTTGCAAAAACGACAAACACAACAGAAAGTCTGACAGCGTTCTAGATCGAATCTGAGGATGATACTAGGAAAAATCTGAGCGTTAAGAATAGTCTTGATCATGTGAGAAGACTTCAGATAACTTTGGATCGACATAAAATGATCAAATATCATCCTTATATTGTAGTCACTGCGTTCATAAGCTGTAATTTATGGAGTGAACTATGTGCCATAATTAAAAAAACAAATCCAGCATTTTGCAAACAAGCTTGATCTACTTCGCAAAGGAAAACTCGACTCGCAAACAAACAGAAAGCAATGTACAAAGGTCAGTTTGAGTGAAAATGCAGTGGAGTAACAAATATGTATTGTGTTTTACAAATATAAATAAATGAGCCAAGATAATACTTCACAAATAAATACAAACCATCCTACAAATTGCATGTAACCTTTGAACAAATACCAAATCTAGTGCATACAAATAAATATCTGTCTGTTATGATTGTGTGACACTTGGCTTTGTATGAGTTTTCCTTTGTGAAGTAGATCGAGTTTGTTTGCAAAATGCTGGATTTGTTTGTTTAATTATGGCACATAATTCTCTCCATAGTAATTCCAGCCTTAGATATTCAGTGTGTCTGTTTAACACATGTCAGACTGCAACTGTGTGTGAAGAAAATCTCTCTCGTGTTGAATTTTGGGGCGAGTTATTGTGACAATAACGCATTAAATTCCAATAATCGCATAAAGCTTTGTGCTTTGATACTTGTGATGAGAAACAAAGTCTCAGCTTTCAAATTCTGTCCATTTTATCACGAAATTCGAACAATAAATGACGCTTAGACACTCTTAAATGTGAAGTGACGAATCGCTGTAATGTCTCAGTCAGTCTTTTCCTCCACTTTACTACAAGTTATAGCATGAAAAAACATGCATGAACATCAGAAGGAATGTTAAAAGATACAGTAGAACTGACTGAAATATATATCATGTCTCATGTAATCACTAAATCAGTGTTTCAATCGCGGAAAGACGTCAGTAAAACCGTTGGTGAACAATGTCACTTAGTGTTGCATTTAGAAAAGTTATCCACAGCTCATTAGAGCTTATATAATACTGTTAATTATATATGTATGTTTTTGAATAAATTTGCCATGAAGACAAGTGTTTATGAAAACTGCCTTATGTGCAATAAAGTTGCATACAAACATTTCATTTTTATTTTATTTTTCTATTAACTATTGTTATGACATTGGTATCGGCAGATAATCATTCTGAACAATCGGTATATCAGCTGATAAATTTTGTATCGGTGGTGGTGCATCTCTAATTATTACCAACAAAACAAAACACAAGCACATTCACACACTTCTTTCCGTTATTTGTCTTTAGAAATACACACATTTCATTAACTGTAACTATTTGCATGAAGCACTTTAGGCATATCGAGCAATCTGATACTTGTCTTTTTTGTGTCCGCAGAGAAGGCCGTGCGAGAGAGATGGAGAGATAGACATGTGAAGTTCACGGAGTCCTCTGCGGAGACTGGGAAGAGTGGGATGAGGAGACTGGGAAGAGTGGGATGAGGAGACTGGGAAGAGTGGGATGAGGAGACCGGGAGAACAGCCGTCAGCCGGAGAGATTGATATGGGAAAGAGAAAGAAGAATCAGCCGAGGTGAGCGGACCAGCGCTGGGTTTTACTATGCGATTGAGCTTCATAACCAAGATACTGTTCCAATCAACACATTATTAATAAATTACACTCAACACAGCTCTCGCTCTCACTCGGTCAGACTCAAAAAAATAATTAGCCTTCTTAAAATGTGACGTGTGTCATTCCTGTGGCACCAAACAGAAATACACAACTTGATTTTTACATTGTATATTAGAGAGTGTGTTGCTTGTAAAATAGAGTGTGTTAGTGTTGGTTCTGGAAGTATTTTTTCCATTCATTTTTTCCCATGAAAAAAATCTTTAAAGCGTAATGAGCCATGAACCAAGCCAAGAACCATAACACTGGTGCTTCCCCTTCTATGTACAGCGCTTTGAGTGCCCAGAAAAGCGCTATATAAATGTAACAAATTATTATCATAACATTACAAACTTGATTTGAAGCAAAAAAGTATTTGAAAATCAGTCAAGAAGACAAGACTGAACTCAACGGCTTTAGTGAGGGAAAGAACTACAATCCCATGAAGCTTTGCGAATGATATAATCTAATTAAAAACAATGGAGGAATATAAAACTAGGCATTAAAAATGGCGATTCTATCTATAGAAACAATATATTTTAAGTTTATTGCAAAATATGCATATATATACAAGTATACTGAAGCATAGGAAGATTGACTCGATTACGTCATTCGCAGTGCTTCGTGTGAGTGGGCGGAGCTAAAGAGATCTTGTTTGCTTGTGATTGGTGGAATTTTTGGTACAGCATTGTGGGTAATGTAGTTTTTCACCACAAATGCCACTGTTAAACACTGATTTTAAAAATAAGTTGAACACGGGCTAAGGTGGACGCGGGCTTTGATTGCTAAGGTGTTCTGGGGGGGGGGTTCCAGGTGGTTGCTTACTCAAGAGTCAAAAACAAACAAACAAACAAACAAACAAACAAAAACACTGTCTGCCATTGGTCAAACAGTCCCGCCCCAACATGATTAGCTGAGTCAGAAGTCGGCAAACAAACCTGTCCGTTTGCTCAAACAAACAGAATCACTGCGGCTCCTGCGCTTGAGAACGTGTTTCCATTATCTTTAAAATCCTCGTCAAGCATGGATATTTTTAAAAAGGACTTGAAGACTTAGTTATTTTGGTCTTTGATTAGGTCTGAGAACTGCATGATTTTCTTGCTGTCATGTTTTGATGTTATTTCATGTTTCTATTTTAGAGTTATTTGCTATTTATGGACAGCGCTTTGGTCCATTCTAATGGTTTTGAAAGTGCTTTATAAATCAAAGTTGAGTTGAGATCAGTGTTTTAAAAGCATCATTTTTCAAGATGTCAATCACTGATTTAAAGTGACTGAATATTAGGGGAAAGTATTCAAAGAAAGAGTTCGGCACACACTTCACCATGTAAGTACATAATGGTGGCTCTTGTACAGATGAATCTTTAGTGTTTCTGTGTTCCCCCACGCACTGATTTGTGGTCTCATTATGTCTGGCCTCTTTGTTTTAACGCTCTCTTTAAATGGAGCGCCCGTCTGCCAGCGTTCGCCCGTCGCTGTGAAGAGCATCTGGCTGGCACCACAACACACAAAATGGCGGCTACTTCTGCCAACCAGCCGTTTCCCTCCAAAAGATGGCGTCGTCTTCCACCGTTTGCCATCTGTGCGACCGTTAGCGGTTCATAAACTCTGTCTAATTGCATTTGCATATCCTTGATTTAGCTGAAGACGGGGGAGGGGTCGGAGAAAGCAGCTGATCGCTCGTGAACGCGGATCGTGAGCATGCAAATCACTCGACGGGAGGAACAATCCATTCAAAGACGCATTTTCTGTCGCTGACATATGGAAAGTGAGGCATGGCGAGACGGGAGGCCCCTCATATGCAAATCACTCCCTGTAAAGACCAATGAGAGGGAGGGAGACCGAAACGCGACCGTCTAATAGGAGGACTGAGAGCAATTAGTTAGTTTGCTCGGAAAGTGCATGTGGTTGAACATGATAGAAAACAATAGATGAGCTTCATAGATTGTGATTTAGAAGCATGTTTACGATGCTTAATGGAGGCCTCAGTTGTGTTTTAATGAAATATCAATATATTTCTCTTAAGAAAGAAATAAAGACAGACACAAATGAGTCAAGAGATGTCATATAGTAGAAGAGCTATAAAATCAGATCATTCGGGCCGCGTGATTGACTGAAATACATCGCGATACAGATTAGCGTGATTATCAAATAACAAAGGCTGTAATTAATTTAAATAAATGGTTCCAGAGTCATTTTTACAGCTGTGCTGTAAAATAAAATAATATTTTTTATTATATTTTTCTCAAGTACTAGATTTTT
>CM040797.1:44361910-44369410 GCA_022829025.1 Squalius cephalus
TGAATGCAAATGAGCCGCTCTGATTAATAAGCAGCGAGAGTGTGTGTTTGCTCAAGTTCATGCTTCTTTTATGAGACACACGATGACTTTTGTGATGCGGTCTGATGTACGTTCAGACTGTTCATTTAGAGTCTCTCTATCTCTCTCTCTCTCTGTTGTGTGTGTGTAATCTGACGTTTATCTGTCGCCGTGGTAATGCTCAGAATTATGAAGACTCGTTACATTCACGCGTCTTTAATCGCTCGGAACTTTCATGTCATTTGGCGCTTTATTTGGAATCTTAAGAAATTCTGTTTTGAACAGAATCAGTTCATATTACAGACCAAAATCAATTAAATAAAGACATTGTATTTTGAATAAAGAAGAGATGACAAATAAGCACAATTTGCCCTTAAATACAGTAGAATCAAACTAGTATGAAAAATGATATAATTATATATTATTAATGAAATTAATGTAATGGTATTATAATTATAACTAAAGTGTTTATTATTATGATTATTCATAATAATAGCACAATTCTTCATTCCAGTTTCATTCTATTGTAATGAGATTACTGTATTAATAATAATAATAATAATATAATAAAATGTTTGTATTTGTTTTACTGCATTTAGTTTGATTTAATTAAAAAATGATTGACTTTCTTACCATAATGAAGTATTACTATAAATTACTGAAAAAATACTGTGAATCTAATAAGAATAACTCAACATTAAAATGTCCATATGCATTACAGTAATGCAAATATGCTTCATTTTCATTATGCTTTCATTTCATTCATGATCTTAAAATGGGCGTTTTTTTAATGCAAAATATAATCTCTTTTGATTTTGGGGTGAAATATGAATCAGGAATGAGTTATAATCATACATGTTTTCCCACTTCACATCATTCAAACACATTTTATTGAAAAACACAGTTCAGACCTATAGATGAGGTTCAAACATTATTAAACAGGACATCACATATAAATGTTCATCGCCTGTGTTGTATATGCAAACAAACACGCACATGTGTTATATATCTACACGTTTTAATTCAATGCGGACAGCAGAGCTACAAAATCAATATGTAAAGCGGCTCAGATTATTTGATGATAAATGTTAGAGGCTTGTTTTTGAGATTTTCTTCTGAAATGTGAGATTTCTGAGGTCTTTTTCTCATGATAAACTATATAAATGTGAGTTAGCTCTTGTGAGAGAGCGCTGGAGGGAATGTTCAATTAAACACGAGCACGCCATTAACTGTAAATGCACTGGATGTTAAACGACATGCTGTCGTTAATTCTTTAAGCAGAGAAGACATTACCTCATCAGGAATGCTTCATTTACTCGGCACAACACAGTCAATCTGAACACGTTCCCGTTTCACCTCATATCTTGCTGTATCTCCCCTCCTCTCTCTACACATTCAACTCTATTGAGCTTTATAGGCGTGACTAAAACATTCTAATGTTACGATCTGTAAACAGCATCTATTTGGATAAAATAACAGCAGTAGTTTTGTTCATGCAGTAACTTCAACATTTAGTGTTAGTGAATTTTTCTAACACCGTGTCCTAACTACACGCGATAAAAGGTTATTTTCCATATTAGACACGCGACGATTCTGTTTGGTTTCTATTTTTCTGCGACGTCGCGCTGGAACAAACAACACAAAGTGTGTCAATGATAATCTCAGGTGCTGTTTATGTGCTTTATTTAATGTTAAAAGCGTGTAATGTGACTTTGAACATCATTTAGTGCTCCAGCTTTGAAGCTGTAAAAGCAACAATGGATAATTCACCTCAGATCTTGAAATTAAACAAATGGAAACAAGAACGTTCAAACTGTGAACAAACAAGTCTATTCTTTGACAAAGATTGTTTTAGTAACTCAGCCTATGTATTTTTAATTATGTTTAAATGGTGTAATATTTGTGAATTTGATTATCTTGCGAGTGCCGCGAGACTCCGCCCACACGCTGTTCTGATTGGCTGACTCCGCCCACACACTGTTCTGATTGGCTGTGGGTTTTGGTTGATTTTGACACATCTCGCAGTTGCATCTAGTGTGGACAGACAAATTATTTGTCGCTTATCGCATCGTGTCTGGTTAGGACACGGTGTTTTCTGAACTCAGTAATGCCGCTTTAGTGCTCATCTCCTCATCCTCGTCATCAAACTTCATCTCTTTTCTCCCGCCCGCTGCATAAAACCTTTCCAGCATGTCAAGAAAGCGTCCCCTCAGCTGGGGCTCCTGAGG
The DNA here is from genome assembly GCA_022829025.1 of Squalius cephalus. NCBI lineage: Eukaryota > Metazoa > Chordata > Actinopteri > Cypriniformes > Leuciscidae > Squalius > Squalius cephalus. The sequence goes on from CM040797.1 coordinate 44,364,157, forward strand.
GCCCGCAGGGTTTCACGTTCCCCCTCCTGTCCATCATATCTCAGGATCTAGAAGATGATTTATCGGGTGGCATGAGGACGACGAGGGCTGACAAACACTCATGCATAGTTTTTTGTGGATTTGTGGCCTGACATACACATTCATGAATTTGGGAAACCACAAAGTAATCATCCATACCGTTTAAAAATAAAGGAAACACTTTACAATAAGGTTCATTAGTTAACTTTAGTTAATGTATTAACTAACATGAACTAATAATGAGCAATACTGTATTTGTCAATCTTTATTAATGTTAATAAAAATACAGCTGTTCATTGTGTGTTCATGTTAGTTCACAGTGCATTAACTAATGTTAACAAATACAACCTTTGATTTTAATAACGTATTAGTAAATGCTGAAATTAATATCAACTAAGATTAACAAATGCTGTATTGAAGTATTGTTCATTCTTAGTTCATGTCAACTAAGATGTTAACTAATGGACCTTATTGTAAAGTGTTAACGAGTTAAAGTCAGCCGTGAAGCAGTAATTTTCTGATTCACAAAGAAACGGAAAAACAGTAATTTTGTATGTGAATTGGGCTGCACTGTGTTTTTGACCGAACCGGTTGATAAGAGTCATTTACACTGGGCGCGCTGCAGCAAAAATACGTGCAAGAGACAGAAATGTTGATTCTACATGTACTTATGAATCCAATATCTGAATTTATATATGAAGAGTTCAGATGCAAAAGCCTCTAAGTGCCATCTGAAATCTTCTTATGGAATGATCATTTTTATCAAGCTCGTATATTTAAGTTCAGTAATTTCACTTAAATGACAATTAATAGGTAATTTGCATTGCCATTTAAGTGAAATTACTGAATTTAAATATCCAAGCTTGATAAAAATGATCATTCTAGAAGAAAATGTCAGATGGCACTTAGAGACTTTTGCATCTGAACTCTTCATATATACTGTGTGTGTGTGTGTGTGTTTGTATGTGTATGTGTGTGCGTAAGTGAATTAAGTACATTTTTAAATAAAAGTATATATATAAATAAAATTGTGTGCAGAAATTGTGTAAAGAAATGCTGTGTAAAAATGGTAAATTTACTTATATATTTTATTCAATATCTGAAAACAGGATGGATGGATGATAAATGGATGGATATTGGATGGATGGATGGATGGATGGATATTGGCTGGATGGATGGATAAATGGATGGATATTGGATGGATGGATGGAAGGATGGATATTGGATGGATGGATGGATGGATGGAAGGATGGATATTGGATGGATGGATGGATGGATGGATATTGGATGGATGTATGGATGAAAGGATGGATATTGGATGGATGGAAGGATGGATATTGGATGGATGGATGGATAAATGGATGGATATTGGATGGATGGATGGAAGGATGGATATTGGATGGATGGATGGATGGATGGAAGGATGGATATTGGATGGATGGATGGATGAAAGGATGGATATTGGATGGATGGAAGGATGGATATTGGATGGATGGATGGATAAATGGATGGATATTGGATGGATGGATGGATGGATGGAAGGATGGATATTGGATGGATGGATGGAAGGATGGATGGATGGAAGGATGGATATTGGATGGATGGATGGAAGGATGGATATTGGATGGATGGATGGATATTGGATGGATGGATGGATGGATATTGGATGGATGGATGGAAGGATGGATGGATGGATGGAAGGATGGATATTGGATGGATGGATGGATGGATGGAAGGATGGATATTGGATGGATGGATGGATGGATGGAAGGATGGATATTGGATGGATGGATGGATATTGGATGGATGGATGGATGGATGGAAGGTTGGGTGGATAAATGGACGGATGGATATTTGATGGATGGATAAATGCATGGATGGATGGAAGGATGGATGGAGATATATTAAAATATACTGTATATATGGCAGGTGTTGGACTCGCGCTCCTGAAGTCTTGGTAAACTTTACAGGTGTGCAGAATAAGTCATAAATAGATTCGGCTGAGCTGTGGGCCTGTATGGGGTCAGTTTCTGCTTTCTCATCACTGCATTATATTTGGAAGCAGATGACCCGTGCGTTTGAGCCACCTGTGTTTACCGTCTGGCATATGGGTCGGACACCTACAAACCCAGGGGTCCTCGAATCAGTGCTGGGAGGACAAGCTCGAATACTCGTTGTTCAGAACTAGTGTACTGCATGCATGAACTGCTTATAGTTTTTCTTAAGCATATATAGCATGTGAAAGTATGCCGTAAACAACAATAAATATTTCACACTGTTGTCAAATGATCCAAAATGTTGTTTTTTTTAATGTATTTTTGAATATAATATCATTACTCCAGTCTTCAGTGTCACATGATCCTTCAGAAATCATTCTAATATGATGATTTGATGATCATGAAACATTTATGATTATTATCAATGTTAAAAAGCTGAGACTCTGATACATTTTATTTTTCAGGATTCTTTCTACATGAATAGAAAGTTCTAAAGAACAGCATTTATTTGAAATGGAATATTTTGTAACATTATAAATGCCTTTACCGTCGCTTTTGATCAATTTAATGCATCCTTACCGAATACTTTTGAATGGTAGTGTAAGTGTGTAGTATTTATAGACTATATTACTATACTATGTATAAAAATACGAGTGACATTAACTTTAATGTTTCAGATCTCTGTCTATATCTGTGTATTTTCACCGAATGAAACAGTACGGGCGACGTCATTGGAGAGAGTGACTGATTTAAGAGCAGTGTGTGTGTGTGTACGTGTGTGTGTGTGCTGTACCATCAGTATTTGCCCTCTGGGTCTCATTTCATGGTTTAAAAAAAGATAATGAAAAGCTCTGTGAAAATGGTCTATTAAAACTGTAGATCTCCTATTAACACACACACAGACGAGAGACAGAAACTCTCGAGCTCGACCTCGTTCTGTGTGTCTCCAGAGGATCCAGAGCGGTCAGCAGAAATAGTTTGACCCAACACACACACATACACACACACACACACACACTGAAGAGAGGGATACGGTGAAGCGGCGCAGAATGAAGCAAGGAAACCACAGGTGATGTTTAACTAATAGAGATCAACACACTTCCACAGTTGATTAATCACAGTACATTAAAACAGTTGTTAAGTTTTCTGAAACTTTGTTATGTGTAAACATGCAAATCAGCCGGTATTTAATTAAATCTGCACTAATTTGCATACATTTCCAGAAAATAAATCTGAACGTTGGATAAAGCCTGGGTAAAAATTCTTGTTTCATTTTGTTGACGCGTTAGAGTTAAAGGTTATGGATATCTCTTTTCATCACTGTATAAATCAGAAAAAACTATTAAGAGTTATGAAAAATACATATTCATCATGTTTTTAGGAATAAAATGTTCTATAAAGTTGGCTGAATAATGCATGAAGAAACCCCTCTATAAAGTTCTTCAGAATATAGATGGGAATAAAACTGTAAAATTTGGTGTGTGTAAGTGTTACTAAAGTGGCTGTACATTCGCTACAATATTTCAAATCTTCGTTAATGTTAGTAAATAAAAATACAACTGTTCATTTGTTAGTTTATGATAACTCCATTAAATAATATTAAAGTCCCCCTGTGGTGAAAATCCAGCTTTTAATGTTGTTTATGTGTCTATGTGGTGTTTTTAATACGCTTTAAGACAAGCCACATGTAAATTCATAAGTCGACAGCATTGCTGAGTATTTCCTCCTTAAAACTGCAGTGAACCAAAGACAGTCTCAAAAACACGCTTTGAAATCGCTGGTGTTTCTGACATCACAAACTACCTTGCAACCAATCAGATCAACGTGTGATCGTCAACCAGTGGATCTCTGAGCTGAGTGAGTGAGTGGAGGCGGGGCTAATTTGCATATTCATAGAACCGCGCATACTAAATGAGGCGAGGGTGTCGAGTTACATTCAAGATATTTTAAGGCATGAAGAAAAAAACGTTTTAATACGTATTTTTGGTGATTAAAGATGAGTTTTAAGGGACACAATTATTGACTTTAACAGATGGGCAACAACTTTTCAACATTTTAATAATGCATTAGTAAATATTGAAATTAACAATAAGATTAATAAATGCTTTAGAAGTATTTTTCAGAGTATAGTATAATTCATATGCTAGAAAAACTCACCATTAATATTTGTGCTGAATTTCCTTGTAGTTTCTGTCTCTCTGTGCGCCGAGAGTTGGGTTTATGCAGTGGATGCAGAATAAAGGATTTCTGGGGTTTAACAGACAGGCTGTGACCTCTGACCCCAGACACCAGGGGGGTGCGGTTCCCATAGGCTGGTGTGTGTGTGTCTTCTGCCATAGTGGTGCCGTAGCCTTCATTCACTGCACAGTCACGGCCTCTTAATGCATCTCACAGTCTGATTCAGTGGAGGTGTGATCCGATGACATGTGTTTTTAATGAGGGGCGACGTCTTTGTTGGCCAGACACAATATACCGGCGCTGGAGAATGAGAACGGTCCCGCGTGCAAAATCACACTAGATGTTTTCTCTTTGAATCTGTCACTCTCTTGTTTCTCCTCCTCTTTCTCAGAGATAAAGGGGTGGTATAATGCCCCTTTTCACAAGATGTAAAATAAGTCTCTGATGTCCCCAGAGTGTGTGTGTGAAGTTTTAGCTCAAAATACCCCACAGATATTTGTATATAGCATGTTAAAATTGACACTTTTTGAGGGTGAGCAAAAACACACCGTTTTTGTGTGTGTCCCTTTAAATACAAATGAGCTGCTGCTCCCGGCACAGGGGGCGGAGCTTCAAGAGCTTGTGTCCTTTTACCTCACACACACATGCACTGAACATTTCAAAAACTTTTAGTCTTTTATGTTCAAACCGGAGTCAGAAAGATGGAGAGACTCGAGAAGAAGTGACAACATGTAGACAACATTTCTGAATGGTTAGTTGATGAATTTATGAAGCTTATGTGTAGTTATCTTCTAGTCACTGATTAGCATATTCTGTCTTGATAATCTATAAATCGTGTTCAGGGGGCGGGGTTTATGTAAATTCTAGGGTTGGTGATGTCACTAACCTGGGAGGAATGTGGTGTAGTCTCTACCAGCCGTTTGTTGTAGTCCTTAAAAAGCGATTTCTTTAAAAGCAAATATCTCCCTTTGCTTTGAACTTTGAGTGTTGTAACTTTGCAGATGTTGTTTATGCTCAAACAGCAACATTACACACTAACTAAAGTTAGAAAAGTCAAATCA
>CM040797.1:44371910-44561910 GCA_022829025.1 Squalius cephalus
CTCTCTTACACACACACACACTCTCTCCTCAAGCACTCTGTATGAATTATGAAATCTGTAAATTAATATATTAATAACTTTTGGACCTGTAATGTAAAGACTAGAAGCTTTCATTCACCCGATTCAATAAATAATACTGAAATGAGCAATTAAATATCAGTAAAGCTGTAACTCATCATTTAAACCTTGAATAATACTGAATATGTGATGATACTAAATAAAGCATCTACTTATATAAATCTGTCTGGTGTGAGTATTTAACACTGTGGTTTATGTCATTATGTATAAAGGGAAAATCTTCATGAATGTTCTGGGTATTTTATGGATGTGTGTGTATAGTGTGTTTGTGCATCTTTCTCTACAATAAATTACACTTTACAATACAATGACATTCAGACATGTTTAAGTGCGACTTCACAGTTTCAATCATTTCAGGCTGTTGAGGAAGAGAGAGAACGAGCAAACGCTGTTAATGGTCTAATGGTTTAATCTGGTTTTCTATGGAGGTAGATTTGTGTCTTTATTATTCAATCAAAAAAAAGGTTGCTTCAATCAAAAAATATATTTTCAATCAAAAAAACCCGTTTCAATCAAAGAAAAAAAGTGTTTGAATGCAAAAATATATTTGAGACTCAAAAAAATGCATTTGAACACTATTTTTTTTTGCTTGAAAATGTTTTTTTTGATAGAAGTGAAGGTTTTTTTGTTTGAAGCAACTTTTTTGATTGAAGTATTGTTGTTTTGTGTTTGGGCCATATTATGGGTAGGACATTTGTGTCTTTATAATTCAATCAAAAAAGAAGTTGCTTCAAACAAACAAAACATATTTTCAATAAAAAAATCACTTCAATCAAAAAATAAACCTTTTCAATCATAGAAAAAATGTTTTTGAATGCAAAAAAATATTTGAGATTCAAAAAATTGCACTTGAACACTTTTTTTTTGATTGAAAATGTTTTCTTTGATTGAAGTAATCTTTTTTGTGTTTGGACCATGTTATGGGTAGGACATTTGTGTCTTAATTATTCAATCCCAAAAAAGTTGCTTCAATCAAAAAAAAAACATTTTCAATCAAAAAAAAATAATTTCAATCAAAGAAAAAACTGTTTAAATGCAAAAAAAAAAAAAATCATTTGAAGTGTTTTTTTTTTATTGAACTTTCTTTTTTTTTGAATGAAGTGAAAAAAGTTTTGAAGTCGTTTTTTTTTTAAATCATTTTGACACAAACGTACCGCAGTGGGGGCGGGTGCTTCCCCATTGGTCAGACATGCTTGAGTGACAAGTGTCTACACCAACGACGTCTTTCTGACAAGCAAGTCATGGTCGCCACTCGCCAGCGAGCCAGGAAGCAGTGGTGGAGTTGTTGGTAAGTAGATAAAACCGTATTAAAATGATTGGTGTCACGTTATTAGCCTACTCTGTTTGATATTTCGATTAAACATACAGCTTGCTAACTTAGCTCACGTTGACTAATTTGTGTGATGGTGTTAGATATCTGACGCCTCATATTGTCAGGCAGGCTAGCAGGGTGCGCTAACGGCTAATTGAATTGTTTATTTCACTTAAGTAACGTTACAGAGGCTTGCTATGTGCTTGTGCTATATTGTGTTATAATACGTAACGTCATTAGTGGTCAAACAACAGTCCACAGGCCAACTGTTGCCCACAGCGCTGCCTGTTTAGCAGCAACAGGTCATGCAGAGCCTGAGTCTATCTTCTCACACAGCCCACAGGATTACAGCTATTTGACCGTCCCGCTCTCTCTCTCGCTCACGGGTAGTGGTCTCCCCACCATCACAGTCAAATGCTCGCAGACACAGAGGCAGATGCTGTTATTTTGAGAGCGGGGCTTACATATGCCGTCCCGTACGGAAAATAATGTTGCATACCACCGGTAACATGAATATATATTCCGTTGCTCGGTGCGCAAACTAGCTGTGTCAGGCATTATTTATAAGTAGCCTAATGTCCTGCACAACTCCACATGGAAAACTGGCAGTTCAATGAAGTGATGCTTATTGTCTGACATAGTGTACAAGTAGTTACTAGCTTAAAGTATTGTGCCAATAATGATCCTTCTGGTAAATTTGGCATTCAGTTGAGACACAAAAGCTCTTAGTTTAATGAAAATCCTTGGAAAAGAAGACAAGATGGTTTGTTTAATTAGTATTCATTTATTTATATTTCTAATATCATATAGTATTGTCCTGTCAACCCATTACAAGTCTTGCCTTATTCAGTGTTGATTTATTGACATGTTTATGTAAGATGTTTTATTAGAAGGTGTGTGAGTGAAAGTTGTCTGAAGTTGTATTTTTCTATTTTATTGCAATGCTGATTGATAATGTAGGACTCTGGTCCTGGCTTGGCCTAAGTTTTGGTGTCTCTAAATGCTGTGCTCTGTAGGCATGACACATTAATTTCTTTATGTGATACTTTATTTTTTGCATCAAATTATTTGAAGTATTGATAAGCAGTATTGATATCGATACAGGTATTGCTGCACTCTCAATTATAACTGCTCAATAGTGTCGTATGGTTACTTTTATTATACAATTAATTTTTTTCTTTTGTGTCTCAACTGAATGCCAAATTTACCAGAAGGATCATTATTGGCACAATACTTTAAGCTAGTAACTACTTGTACACTATGTCAGACAATAAGCATCACTTCATTGAACTGCCAGTTTTCCATGTGGAGTTGTGCAGGACATTAGGCTACTTATAAATAATGCCTGACACAGCTAGTTTGCGCACCGAGCAACGGAATATATATTCATGTTACCGGTGGTATGCAACATTATTTTCCGTACGGGACGGCATATGTAAGCCCCGCTCTCAAAATAACAGCATCTGCCTCTGTGTCTGCGAGCATTTGACTGTGATGGTGGGGAGACCACTACCCGTGAGCGAGAGAGAGAGCGGGACGGTCAAATAGCTGTAATCCTGTGGGCTGTGTGAGAAGATAGACTCAGGCTCTGCATGACCTGTTGCTGCTAAACAGGCAGCGCTGTGGGCAACAGTTGGCCTGTGGACTGTTGTTTGACCACTAATGACGTTACGTATTATAACACAATATAGCACAAGCACATAGCAAGCCTCTGTAACGTTACTTAAGTGAAATAAACAATTCAATTAGCCGTTAGCGCACCCTGCTAGCCTGCCTGACAATATGAGGCGTCAGATATCTAACACCATCACACAAATTAGTCAACGTGAGCTAAGTTAGCAAGCTGTATGTTTAATCGAAATATCAAACAGAGTAGGCTAATAACGTGACACCAATCATTTTAATACGGTTTTATCTACTTACCAACAACTCCACCACTGCTTCCTGGCTCGCTGGCGAGTGGCGACCATGACTTGCTTGTCAGAAAGACGTCGTTGGTGTAGACACTTGTCACTCAAGCATGTCTGACCAATGGGGAAGCACCCGCCCCCACTGCGGTACGTTTGTGTCAAAATGATTTAAAAAAAAAACGACTTCAAAACTTTTTTCACTTCATTCAAAAAAAAAGAAAGTTCAATAAAAAAAAAACACTTCAAATGATTTTTTTTTTTTTTGCATTTAAACAGTTTTTTCTTTGATTGAAATTATTTTTTTTTGATTGAAAATGTTTTTTTTTTGATTGAAGCAACTTTTTTGGGATTGAATAATTAAGACACAAATGTCCTACCCATAACATGGTCCAAACACAAAAAAGATTACTTCAATCAAAGAAAACATTTTCAATCAAAAAAAAAGTGTTCAAGTGCAATTTTTTGAATCTCAAATATTTTTTTGCATTCAAAAACATTTTTTCTATGATTGAAAAGGTTTATTTTTTGATTGAAGTGATTTTTTTATTGAAAATATGTTTTGTTTGTTTGAAGCAACTTCTTTTTTGATTGAATTATAAAGACACAAATGTCCTACCCATAATATGGCCCAAACACAAAACAACAATACTTCAATCAAAAAAGTTGCTTCAAACAAAAAAACCTTCACTTCTATCAAAAAAAACATTTTCAAGCAAAAAAAAATAGTGTTCAAATGCATTTTTTTGAGTCTCAAATATATTTTTGCATTCAAACACTTTTTTTCTTTGATTGAAACGGGTTTTTTTGATTGAAAATATATTTTTTGATTGAAGCAACCTTTTTTTTGATTGAATAATAAAGACACAAATCTACCTCCATAGTTTTCCAGCATATATGCAGATGTGGAATATATATATATATATATCTCTTCTTGTCAGTAAAACACTTTATCAGGCAAAAATTATGCGCTGAATTTACACAGAATAAAAGTTGACAGTTTGGTGAATTCACCTAAGTCCTTTATGTTCATTGTTTATTCATTTACAACCAAGTCATTAAGAATGAATCTATACTGAATTAATGTGTGTGTGTGTGTGTGTGTGTGTGTGTGTGTGTAGCCTATGTTTAAAACATTTTACAAAAACAGTTTATTTTTAGTCAGTTACAAATAGTTAAAATTCCATATTGGGAACTACGGAAACCCAAGGTAATAGCGTTTTCAGCATAACAAAATTATTTTATCGTGTTTTTTAGCTATTGTTACGCTTCACTAAAGAGAAATACGTCACTCACCATTTTTCTCGTCATCCGCAAACCTTTGATTAGCGTCTGTCAATCAATCATAATTCAATCTGCCGTTTCACTGCAGCATAAACTCCTTCTCGAGTGTCTTTTACTGTCTCCAGGCCAACAAAACATCTTTAGAGAACACTTCGAGAATCGAGATAAACTTCGACCAAACAAAACAGACTCCAGTCATAACGCATGGCCTGTGGGGGCTTCCGTAGAACAAAATGTCAAGAAACCAATAAATTGTCAACGAATTCTATCAAAGAAAACAGTATATCACACGTAAAAAAAAAATCAATTTCAACTTCTTGGATAATAGTAGTACATTTATCAAATACATATAGCTGAACATTAGAAAAGATATTGGAATAAAAATTTAAAAGTAGGCCTATTTGCATATGCATTAATATTCTAATCATATTCAGACTTTTTATTATTATTATTATTTTAGGTTTTTAATGTATTATAGGCTAATTGTGTTCCAAATAAATCTGTTCTTTTCATGCATTTTGAGCCAATGGCCCTTTAAATGGAATAACAATGATAATTTAATTTCCGTGTGGACACGCCCCTTTCTGACATCCTCCAGTCAGCTGTTTCCATAACTGTGACGTAATTTCCTGTGAGATACAGTGAGCCTCTTTTTGTACATTCTTTTATTGGAGCTTTTATTGCAAGTTTATTAAACATATATATGATCTATCTGTCTATCCATCCATCCATCCATCCATCTATCCATCCACAGGTCACTTGTTATTGAACATTTTCCTGATTGCAGCATCAAAACAGGATCTTATGTGTGTTTGTTGAGAAAGTATTGTACTGTTTTCCTGACTGGCATCAGGTGTGATGTCACACACACTCCTCCTGTTGTCCTCAGTGACTGTCATCAGTGCAGAGGAGAGTGAGGCCTGTAGTTCAGCATCAGTGTCCCGGCGGCGGCTGCTGTGCTCTACATTATTCATGAGCTATTTGAATACATGCAAATACATTGGCACAGCGCCAGGTACCCATGGCAACGACCGGTGACCCCGCCCCCAGCCAGCATCAGCACCAATCAGCATCAGTCCTGCGTGTCTGCGCGTCTCAACATCAGGGAAATAAACATTCAAATCACTGACATGAGACAATGATTAAATATTCAACAAATGCATAACTATTATACTATTAATATTATTATGGGTTTTAAAATATGTTGTTGAGGTTCTTAAAACTTGGGTTAACTTAAAAGACTTTTATAAAACTTTTATAAAAGAATATTATAAGTAAAAAAAGAAATATAACGGGTTTATCAGGTCAGGTTCAGGGCATCGGCACACTCGGGAGATCCGGGTCCTTCAGGATCAGAGGGTCTGTAGCGCCATCTAGTGGAGAAAACATCTGGTTCTGTGTTCAAATCTGCACATTCATATTTGTCCATTTTGAAATCAAATCTGATTAAACTGTTTAAAATAACCCCAGTGATAATAATGTGGTGATAATGAATTTAATGTTTTTGAAAGAGTCTCTTCTGCTCACCAAGGCTGCATTTATCTGATTAAAAATACAGTAAAAACAGTGAAATATTATTCTAATGTAAATCATCTGTTTTCTATGTGAATATACAGTAAAGTGTAATTTATTCCTGTGATCAAAGCTGAATGTTCAGCATCATTACTCCAGTCTTCAGTGTCACATGATCCTTCACAAATCACTCTAATATGATGATTTGATGCTCAAGAAACATTTATGATTATTATCAAATGTTGAAAACCGCTTCATATTTTTTGTGGAAAACCGTGATTCATTTTATTTTTCAGGATTCTTTGATTAATAGAAAAGTTCAAAAGAACAGCATTTATTTGACATCTTGACATTATAAATGTATTTACTGTCACTTTTGATCAATTTAATGCGTCCTGACTGGATACAATATTAATTTCTTTCAAACTTATGAATGGTAGTGTAAATAGACCTGCCTGAATAAACCAGGAAGTTCAGTACACGCACTATATGATGTCATATAGAGGAGATCGGGGCAAGATGTCACAGGGTTTGTATCTCAGTAACCAAGGGCGCCGTAAAGGGGTGGAAGGTTAGGACGATTCTAAGGGTCCAGGCTGATTTAGGGCCCAGAAGAGCAGACCCCCTTTTTCTTTTCTTATTTCTTTTCTCTTTTTTATACATACATTAAATGTGCTAGGGCCCCTCATGCACTAAATGTGTATTTTGTCCGTTTTGACCATAGATTTAATATTTAAAAAACAAATAATGTATTTACTGTTTCAGTCACACCCCTCCCCCTTACAATGGTTAATTCCACCTGCTCTGTCCGAGCTACGATCGCTAGTGTAACGTCTCTTATTGCACTTGCTATGATGCAGCGCAGACAGTGACTCACGCAGGCATGTCACATCAAAAGTTAGGGCATCAAAAAAGGAAAGGAAAGAGAAGACAGAGAACGCCGAAGTCGACAGTATGTCACACAGTTTTTCAAAAAGAAAGGTATCTTGCCCTATTCCTGTATTCCAAAACTTTCAGAGTTACTTATTTTTGTTGCTACATGACCTGCTTTTATCTAGCTAGCTTAGTAAAATAATTACTGAATTATGATTTACATCCAACAATAATAACATCTCTGGGTTATCATGTCTCTACACCATAGACTGTAAAAAATAGCTACACAGATTCAGCGGCTGCTGCACACCCACGTGCTAAAATATCGGACGCGAATTTCGCACGGGGGGAGAAGGAGTCCCCCCGTGCGAAATTCGCGTCCGATATTTTAGCACGTTAAAAAATAAATACAACCTCACGTTAGGTCAATCACACTTGCACACTGCCTCCGAAACTTTCGTCCGTCAAAAAAAAAATAAAAAATAAAAATCGGATCGGTTTCGACTTTCTGCGTTTTTCGCATCCTGCATCAATGTAAATCAGCTGTTTTCTATGTGAATATACAGTAAAGTGTAATGTATTCCTGTGATCAAAGCTGAATGTTCAGCATCATTACTCCAGTCTTCAGTGTCACATGATCCTTCAGAAATCACTCTAATATGATGATTTGATGCTCAAAAAACATTTATGATTATTATCAATGTTGAAAACAGTTGTGTACAACTTTATTTCATGATGCTATGGTGAATAGAAAGTTCAAAAGAACAGCATTTATCTGAAATCTAAAGCTTCTGTTACATTAAACACTGCCGTTCAAAAGTTTGGGGTCAGGAAGAATTTTAATTTTATTTCTTTCCCCGAAAAATAAAATAAATCAATACTTTTTTCATCAAGGATGAGTTAAACTGATCAAAAGTTACAGGAAAGACATTTATAATGTTAGAAAATATTCTATTTTAAATAAATGCTGTTCTTTAGAACTTTCTATTCATCAAAGAATTTTGAAAAAAATTGTACACAACTGTTTTCAACATTGCTAATAATCATAAATGTTTCTTGAGCATCAAATCATCATATTAGAGTGATTTCTGAAGGATCATGTGACACTGAAGACTGGAGTAATGATGCTGAAGATTCAGCTTTGATCACAGGAATAAATTACACTTTAAAGTATATTAAAATAGAAAACAGTCATTTTAAATTGTCATAATATTTCACAATATTACTGTTTTTTTTAATATTTTTTTTATCAAATAAATGCAGCCTCGGTGAGCAGAAGATACTTCTTTTAAAAACATTAAAAAATCTTACTGACCCCAAACTTTTGAACAGTAGTGTGTGTGTGTGTGTGTGTGTGTGTGTGTATATATATATATATATATATATATATATTTATTAATGAACTAAATAACTTTTTTACAACAAAAATGAACCATCACTGAACTTACTTAAGCTGGTCTGTGACGCTATTTTCTTCTGGAAACAAACTTTTTTTGCAGTATTTTCCTGTTATCTCTGTAAAGCTGCTTTGAAACACTCTGTACTGTAGAAAGCGCTATATAATATAAAGTCAGTGTCAGTAAACATCAGAGACAGCTTGAGTTCAGCGGCTGCTTTATGCTGCCATCTAGAGGAATCACCTACACACTGACTCAACATTCACTCACTCCTTTACGATGTCGAAAACTGACCATTCACAAGTGTGTGTTCAGACAATATGAAGAAATGATGGGGGGAAAAAAGGCTTGATTATAATGTCATTAGTTTATTTGGCACAAATCTCTTCGATTTACAAACAGTCTTGAGTCATGTTAGCGCATTAGCATGAGATTCGTTTGATAAACACAGAATGAACTTCACGATGAATCTCACCAGTGATTCTCCTCCGTTTCATTAAATTCATCAAACAGTTTCCAGAATTGATCGTTGAGTTGCTCCAGATCAATCTCAGTGTTTTATTAGGAGTCTCGGATGTTTAAAAGCTATTTATTAGATTATAATCGTTGTGCTTGAGCGTCGTGTGATTGTCAGGTTAGTAGGAATAAGAATGAGATGATAACAACAGCCCCAAGAAGCATCTAATACACATCTGAAATCTCACTGTCATGAAAATATCAAAAAAGGTGCAATTTATTGTAACAGGTTTAAAAATGATGAAACAATTAGATTCGGATCTAATGAATCACATTGACTGAAGTGAACAAATACTTTTTGGAGTCACTGTATAATTCAATATTCATCCAAAGAGAAAATGAAGAGTTCAGATGCGAAAGCCTCTAAGTGCCATCTGAAATTTTCTTCTAGAATGATCATTTTCATAAAGCTTGTATATTTAAGTTAAGTAATTTCACTTAAATGACAATTAATAGGTAATTTGCATTGCCATTAAAGTGAAATTACTGAACTTAAATATACGAGCTTGATAAAAATGACCATTCTAGAAGAAAATTTCAGATGGCACTTAGAGGCTTTTGCATCTGAACTCTTCATATATACTTGTGAGTCCTGTAGTTTCATATTAAAAGTCTCCTTTCAGTAACACACCAATGGTTGAAGACCGAATGTGATTTGTTCATTATCCAGCTGAATATTGGTTAATTACTGCAGTTAGTAACACTGTAGTGTCCCTCTGTGAGGGATGATGCTGAAGTTCATGTTTCGTTTCTCTCTCCAGGCACTTGGGAGCTACACACACACGAGCTGCACATTCATACCTGTGCAAAACACACACACACACACGCACACACACATTCCTACCCTGTCCTGGATCAGCGATAAAGGTTAAAACGGGTGAACCTCATGAAGAGATGACCAGCTCATATTTCACCCCAAAATAATAAAAAAGTATTTAGGTAAAACTTTATAAAATACATTACCGTATGCAAGTATTTTTAATGCATTAATAATGCCTTCTTATAATGCCATGCATCATGAATAACTGTAACCTCATCTCTAACACTTATCTATTCATTGTTACACCTTTAGAAATAAACAATTCATTTCAAATTGCACAAGGAATCTACAAATATTATAATGCATCATAAATGTACACTATGGCTACCTTTATAATGAATTAAACATTACGTGTTTTTGTTACTATATTGCAGGAAGGGATGTTTTTAAAATCAGCAAATCAACAATTAAATTAAATTCAAAACAATAAATACTACCATATACATACAATTATACTTTTAAATAATATATAATTTGGGAAAAAAAAGTGTGTTTAAGTGATGTGCTTTTTTTTAAAAATTATAAATCACATAAATTATATTCAAAACAACAAATGCTACCATGAAGTATACCTATAGTTATACTTTTAACTAATATTTAATTTGAGGTAAAATGTGTTATTGTTGTGCAAAAATACATAAATCTCAATGGTCCTAAATCAGGCTACATGCAATTCATGTAAAATCTTATTTATCTTTTGATTTCGGAGTGAAAAATGACCTGATCATTTTCATGAGTCTCACCCTGATATGAAAGTGATATCCAGACAAACACACGCTGTAAACTCGACATGTGTGTGTCCAGAAACGCATTCAGTCGGTATTGCACGTACAGGACGTTCAGTCTGTGACGGCGGGACGTACATTCAGCGCGTCTCTGACTAGCAAACACACACACACACACTCGCTCGAAACACAAAACGCTTGCATCAGAAATCAAAAGCTAAACAACTGTTTCTCCTCCTCTTCATTGGCAGCATATTCTCAAAAGAGTGACACTTTACAGTCAGGATCATTAGTTAACACGAGTGTTTTTTAATCTCAGTTGATATTAATTTCAACATTTACTAATACATTAATAAAATCAAAGATTGTATTTGTTAACATTAGTTAATGCACTGTGAACTAAAGCACTGATTAACTAACAGTCACTAATGTTAGTTCATTAATACATCAAGCTAATGTTAACAAATGAACCTTATTGTAAAGTGTCACCCAAAAAAAAGAAACTAAATTTGTTCAGTTTTACTCCGGGTCTCTGCGCCGCTACCGCGCGCTGTAGCTGAACTGCTGAAACTTGCGCAGCAGGATCTGCGAGAGGTCGAAGGTCATGAAGCTGATGCCCACAGCGATGGGCCCTTTGACCCAGTTCATGCTCAGGCCCTTGTAGAGTCCTCGGATCACGCCCTCCTCCGCCACGATGTCCCTCATGGTGCCGGTGATGGTGCCGTACGTGTGTCCGGTGACGCCGGCCGTCTGCATGCGTCTGCGCACCACATCCAGCGGGTACGAGGAGGACTGGCCGATCAGACCCGCGCACGCACCGAACGCCAGACGCTCGTACGAGTACGGCTGAGAGCGACCCGTGTGCTCTGAAACACAGAAGAGACCAGTTACTGAGGGGACAGAGAACAGCCAATAAAACTAAACAATGCTAACACTTCACAAAACGGTTTATTAGGTAACTACCGTATTTAAAGGGTTCGTTCCCCCAGAAATGAAAACTCTGTCAGTAATCACTCTCCCTCATGTTGTTCAACCCCGTCAGACTCTCCTTCATCTTCAGAACACTAATGAAGATATTTCTGATTTAAATCTGAGAGCTGCCTCACTCCTCCATAGGCTTCTCTGTTAGTGAAACTTGCCGGCCCAGAAAGTTAGTAAAGACGATGTTTAAAATAGTCCAAGTGACTACAGTGGCTCAACCTTCAGTTTATCAAGCGACGAGAATACTTTCAGTGCGCAAAACAAACAAAAATACTGACTTTATTCAACTCTTCATGTTCTTCTGTGTTTCTCTGAGTGAGTTCACGTAGTGTAACAGCAGCGCTTCTGGGTCGTACGTCAGAACACAGGCTCACTATTGGCCGACGCTGGTCATGTGTGTGATGCTGGCCAATAGTGAGCCTGCGTTCTGACGTAACATCAATAGTTGAATAAAGTCGTTATTTTTGTGTTTTTTTTGCGCACTAAAAGTATTCTCGTCGCTTGATAAACTGAAGGTTGAGCCACTGTAGTCACTTGGACTATTTTAAACATTGTCTTTACTAACTTTCTGGACCGGCAAGTTTCAGTAACAGAGAAGCCTATGGAGGAGTGAGACAGCTCTCAGATTTAATCAGAAATATCTTAAAGGTCCCGTTCTTCGTGATCCCATGTTTCAAACTTTAGTTAGTGTGTAATGTTGTTGTTAGAGTATAAATAATATCTGTAAAATGATAAAGCTCAAAGTTCAATGCCAAGCGAGATATTTTATTTAACAGAAGTTGCCTACAGCGAACGGTCGGTTTGGACTACATCCCTCTACTTCCTTCTTTAATGACGTCACTAGAACAGTTTTTTGACTAACCTCCGCCCACAGGAATACACAATAAAAGGGGGCGTGGTCTTGTTGCGCTCCCACGGAGAAGAGGAAGAGTTGCGTTTATAGAGTGTGTTTGTCGCCATGTCGTCGAGACGCTGTTATTTTCATCCCGGAGTCCAATCACCTTTGTTTGGCCTTCCCAGGGACGCTGTACTTCGAGATCAATGGATACAATTTATGCGCATGCCAGTCTCCACGTTATGGTAAGAGGCGTGACCTTTCCGGGCAACGTGTGCTAAGCTGCTGTCGAATCACAACACAGGAACCGCTGGCACAATCAGAACTCATTACGTATTTCTGAAGGAGGGACTTCATAGAACAAGGAAGTCATCAGCTCGTTCTTAGGACAGTGAAAACAGCGGTGTACAGATAAGTAAATTGTGTGAAAAATACTGTGTTTTTTTACACGCGAAACATGAACACATGTTATATTGCACACTGTAAACACAATCAAAGCTTCAAAAACACACGAAAAACAGGACCTTTAATTTGTGTTCTGAAGATGAACGAAAGTCTTACGGGGTTGAACAACATGAGGGAGAGTAATTACTGACAGAGTTTTCATTTCTGGGGGAACTAATCCTTTAATATGAACTAAGAATGAACAATACTTCTTCAGCATTTATTACTCTCAGTTAATATTAATTTCAACATATGCTCTGAAGCACAGAGAAGAGACACCAGTTACTGAGGGTTAGGAGACAGAAAACATAATAAAACAAACCCCCGGTTTCACAGACAAGGCTTAAAATGCATGTTTGAGTGGTCTTAAAGGCCCTCTGAAATCAAAATGTAAGTTTTTTTTAGCTTTTAGTATTAATATGTTACCCTTAAGGTTATTAATAAGCTGGTATGTTCCAAAACAATGGCAAAATTCGCATTTAGGAGATATAAGCATTAATAGTTAAGAAGACCAGTTAACGAGGGTTATGAAACCCATAGTTGATGCATTAACTAATGGGACATTGTTGTAAAGTGTTACCGTGTTTTCTGGTTAAGAAAAGAAAAAGGTAACACTTTACAACAAGGTTAACATAGACTATATTAGTTAACATATGAACAATACATCTAAAGCATTTATTAATCTTAAAGTTAAAGATAATCTCAATATTTGACTAATTTGTTCTTTAAAATCAGAAGTTAACAGTTAATGCATTGACAACTAACATAAACAAACAATGAACAGTTGTATGTATATTAACTAATAAATATATTGCTCACTATTGATTCATGTTAGTTAATACATGAACTAATATTAAAGTCCCCCTGTGGTGAAAATCCAGTTTTTAATGTTGTTTATGTGTCTATGTGGTGTTTTTAGTCTGCTTTAAGACAAACCACATGTAAATTCATAAGTCGACAGCATTGCTGAGTATTTCCTCCTTAAAACTGCAGTGAACCAAAGACAGTCTCAAAAACACGCTTTGAAATCGCTGGTGTTTCTGACGTCACAAACTACCTTGTAACCAATCAGATCAACGTGTGATCGTCAACCAGTGGATCTCTGAGCTGAGTGAGTGAGTGGAGGCGGGGCTCATTTGCATATTCATAGAACCGCGCATACTAAATGAGGCAAGGGTGTCGAGTTACAGCTATTTTAAGGTATAATTTTAAGGCATGAAGACATTTTTTTCAAGGAAAAAAACATTTAAATATGTAATTTTGGTGATCAAAAATGAGTTTTAAGGGATAAAATTATTGACTACAGGGAGACTTTAACAAATGAGACCTTAATGTAAAGAGTTACCATAAAAACTGAACTAAAAGCAGTCAATAATTTGAAACTAAAAATGACACTGAAACTTAAACAACAAATAAAAAAACGGAATGGAAACGCTATAATAACACTGAATCTCTCGAACACACACACACACTTTCTTGTACATCTATCTTTATGAGGACATTCATTGACACAATGCAATCTCTAGCCACTTACCCTAACCTTACCCATCACAACTAAGTGCCTAACCCGACCCCTGACCCTAAACCGACCCTTAACCTCATTATAACCTGATCCCTAAAACCAAGTCTTGACCCTCAAACAGGCCTTTAAAGGCTCTCAGAGAATGAGGACCGGCCAACATGTCCTCACTTTACTCTCTTTGTCCTCACTCCAATGAGTCTAAAACTCAAACTGGTCCTCACAAAGATAGTTGTACAAGTACACACACATACACACACACACACTCACACGGCCTCTACCTGCGTGAACTTTCTTCAGTGTCTCGTATGTAAAGAAACTGATTCCTGCGTACGGCACGACGCCGAGGATGGTGGGAGTGAAGCCCCTGTAGATCGTCTTCAGCCCCTCCTCGCGAGAGATGCGCACGAACACGTGCATGATGTTACTGTACCTGAGGACCAATGACATCATCACACACTGACATCACACTCGTGTTTCTTTACAGCAGGTGTTGCCTTAGCAAACTTCCAAGGATGCCTCAAGATGACAAAACAAGCACTGAAAAACCTCTGAAAATCAAGATGTTTCTAATTTGAATTCACTCCCTAAACAAATGTTTGTCTTTAAAGAACCAGGATTCCCACAGTCTTGGAAAACCTGGATATCATCGTTGCTGTCGGGCGGAAACCTTATATCTCCATTTTCCAACTTTTTAAATTTTCCTTTTTTTTACGGGAATCCATGCGATCCCAATGGATGAATCAATGTCTTCTGAAGCGAAAAGACTGTGTTTAAGAAAAATACTTTGCAAGAATGAAATGAAAGAATGAAAGTGAAGACATTTGTCATTTGATTTATTTTCTTGTTATGTTTCAGCACTTTTCTGGAATGATTTGAGCTCTTATTGTTTTTATAAAGTTAATATGAACTGTAATTTACGCTTTAAGGATGTTATTTCTCTTTTTAAAAACCCAAAACAAATCTTTATAATCCACTGTTAACTTTCGTATCCTTTATTTTCACAAAGGTTTCTAAAGAAAATACCAACTTTTATAGATTTCCTATGTGAAGTAGAATATTTAATCAAATCACTAAGAAAAATTGAATTTTTTTTTTTAATAAATATATTTATTTTTAATGTACCATGATTGAGACCTGTTTTGCTGAGGGTGTTTTTGTTTGTTTGATTTATTCTTTTCTTTGTTTCAGTCTTTCCTATATGTCCTATATGGGAATATTTCACTGTGCAAGATTGATTGAACTTGTTTAATTTATACTTTTGTTGGAAATATTCTAGATTTCTAAAAGATGTGTGCTTGCACTATTGTAATATTTTCTTGAAATATTAATACAAAAATAAATATAAAAAATAGACCAGAAGCATTAATTTATAGTTAAAAAAGTTAAAAATACTAGTATTTTTGTTACACACACCTAGTGTTTGGCTTCAGAAGGCATTGACTCATCCAGTGGGTTAGTATGGATTTTTCAAGCAATGGCATTATGGGATTATATGGACTCACGGAGATGGATTATTTTCCTAAAAAAATCTTCGTTTGTGTTTATCTGCAGAAAGAAAGTCATATACATCGGGGATGGCATGAGGGCGAGTAAATGATGAGAAAATTTCATTTCATTTAAAAAAAAAGTTCATTTTTATCCCTTTTTCCCCTTAAGATAGATGGATGAAACGTCTTACATTTCCTTGGGTGTGACGGCCATGCGTGCGCGGACCATGTCCAGTGGGTACGTGATCATGGCAGCCGTTGTTCCCGCCATCGAACCCGCCAGCAGCCGCGGCACAGGCGGCAGAGCTCTGGAAAACAGGACACTTTCACCATTAAATATAATTCATCCAAAAACGGCTTGTTTGGATATTGTGGGATCTGTGGAATCATTTGCATATAGATTTGCATATGACTGCTTCCAGAGCAAGACATCGACCAATAGATTTACATCATTGTACCATAGGCCCCGCCCACCCTTGCGTAACTGTCATTTGCATACACTAGATATGAGCGTTGAGTCATGTCAAAAGCATTATAATTAATGCCGCTGTCTACACTGGATACAGATGCGTGTTCACTTTCTGTCCACACGCTCAAGTCTGTCGATAACAGGACAAAAGGAAGAGCAAATGAAAGTGAAACATCACAACATGCTCGTCCAGCTCATTTCTGTAAACAAGTGGATGGTTTATTTTAATGGCGTCCCGGATCGTGTTGGAGGATTGTATGTTTGTTTAACTTCTCATTTGTAAATCGCTTTGGATTAATAAATGTAAATGCCCATGTAAATGTGCAGTGGTGAAGCACCAGTGACTCACTTGCCCTGGAAGCCGTAATGCTGTCCCAGAATCCTCTTGTATTGTTCATGTGCGCAGAACTGGATGGCAGCGTATGGAATAACGCGCACCATAGTGGCCGAGTTTCCCCTCCACAGACTGAAGAAGCCATCCTTGAGATATGTGCGGTAAATTAACCTGTACGCCTCCTGGAAATGACAAAATGTATATATTTGTGACCCTGGATCACAAAACCAGTCTCAAGTCGCACGGGTATATTTGTGGCAATAGCCAAATAATACATTGTATAGGTCAAAATTATTATGCCAAAAATCATTAGGATATTAAGTTAAAGTAAAGATCATGTTCCATGAAGATATTTTGTAAATTTCCTACCGTAAATATATAAAACATGTATTTGTGTGAGTGAATGCAGCACAAACTTGAACATAAATGCACAACTTTAAAGGAGATTTTCTCAATGTTTTGATTTTTTTGCATCCTCAGATTCCAGATTTTCATATAGTTGTATTCAGCTTTCATATCCTGTATAAATCTCAATTTAAAAAAAATCCAGGGTCCAGGGTCACATATGCATTTTATTCAAAGTGACTTACAAGTATTATTCAAGTATATCAGTTCATACATTCCTAGGAAATCGAACCCATGACGTTGGTGTTGCAAGCGGCCTGATCTACTGTTTGAGCGACAGGAATACAAACATGGCATTCATCACAAAATATATGAAGTCATCTGCAGACTGACAGAATTATCAAACTTTTAAATGTATATGCAAAACCACTGACAATGTTAGCGCAGAAAAAAAAGTTGATTCACATTGAAAAGTAAAACACTCACCTTAGCGGAGAATCTATTCGACGACACTGAAATGAGAAGATGAAGAGAAATATTTAGAGTTTCACTTGTTATTTCAGCTAAAAAAAAGCTATTCAGCAATTAATAAACAAGAAATAAAAGCACGAATATGAATTCCTGTGAAACATTTATTGTGCAACAACAAGGTTTATTTAGGGGATTATTCGTACATCATTCTTCAAAATGCCTGGATTTCTACTATAAAATGTGTATTTACGTTTATAATATAAAGTTAAAGGGGTAAAAAAATAAATAACCTTTTAGAGTTTAAAAAAATATATATATTTGTATTTAGTTGTTTTTAAGGAACCCATTCAGTATGACTATGAAATAATAATAATAATTGCTATTATTATTTTATGATTGTTGTTATTAAATATTATTTATAAGTTATAAAAATTAAACAAAACGATAAAGAAATACATTACTATAGTAATAATACCATTGCACTGTAAAATATACTATTTAATAAAATAATTTTACAGTAAAATGACACTAATATACATCGTTTTCAAATAAGGCTTTTATTTTGGCGGAATTTGTGGATTTTTTGGGGAATTTTCAGAATTTTAAAGCTTCACTTTTGCTGAAAACAGATTTATAAACAGTTCTCGTTACAAACTTGGGAAGTTGGTTGGCGCATTGCATTTTCAATTGCACGTTATAATTGACCCGAACTCATCGGATCTACATGAATCACACAAATGACCTATTTTCGGTGAAAGGTGACAAGTTTGCACCCCTGTGAGGTGGATGTATAAATTCAGTTCTCCTCAAGTTCACACAGGTGACATTAATGATAACTGAGATCTTATAGTGTGACATTAATAACAACTGAGATCTTACAGTGTGACATGGCTTACAGCGAGGATCATGTTCGTACAGTCTGACAAGCAACAATCGTAAAGGATGCTAATAAATCGCACAGTGTGCACCCGGCTTAAGTGTATTTGAAGTGTTTAAAATACTTTAGTGCCCTCTAAATGTGTAGTCAGTCCCTCAAGGAAGGTTAATAAGAGTTGTGCTTGCCTTGGAAGATAATCTTGGTTCGATCCAGTGGGGCGACAGCGGTTTTAGCCACGGCTCCTGCAAACGCCCCCGAGAGTAGAGAGTTCAAGACCGACCGGCCCTGTTTAAAACCCTACACACACACACACACACACAGATTAGTTATGATTCATGAATATTTTCACGTAAATACCTCAGTCCACATCTTCTAATAGTTAAACACACCCAGTGTTAATCAGTAAGAATGTGATGGAGTAAACATGTCCAGGCATGACCACATACTGTGGCTTCTGGGAAGGACTCAAGCCTTCCCTCTAATCTTTATAAAGCAGAACAGGTTTATATTCACACTCTTAATCCGTTTCCACACACAAACTCATGACCTGAATAACTGCCTGAATACCAGTTTTATTAAACCTCAAGTCCCAGCATGCCGAACGACTGAATGACTACAGACTACAGATTCATCCGCCCTGTTCATCATAATATGAAGGATCCAACATTATCCTGTACCTTATAGAAGCAATTAAAAAGGTTCTCCACATGCAACATTTAAAATTATTAACAAATGCATGCACAATTATCCATGAGCTTTATAAATATTGCAAATGTATCGTATAAATCTCATGGATAATTGTGCATGCATTTGTTAATAATTTTGAGACTAATTTCATCCCATTCTATGGCAATTTGGGGGGGGGGGGGGGGGGGGGGTGAAATGCAAGTGTAATTGTGTTTAGGGTTGCACAGTTGGCCAAAGTTGTGTGATTATACATCAATATGGCTAAAAAATAATCATTATTATTACTTAATAAAAATATAAAAACGACTAAAAGGTAATATTTGATAATCGCACTAAGCCATAATGCGATTTTGGTTTAATCCAGACACTTTAACCTGTGAATCCTCGTAAAACACTGAGATGACTGATGGGATTTACTGTAAACGAGACGATCAGCAGCCCACATGGAAATATAAACAAAAATATCATGCAAAATAATGAATGATGGTCATGATAATAACTATAATAACAGCTAACTGAAATAGAAACTGACTCTTATTCTAAATATAAAAGTGTATGACATTATTTTGAGCATGAAATCGTCCCACATTTCTGGATAATCGTAGATTAAATAAAAATAGAATCACAATATTCTCTCTCAACAATTCAGTGAATGTATTCACATGTCTTATTGTTATTATAAAACATTCATAACATGATACAAATATTAATGTTCATAACAAATGTTACTTTATTGCATTACACATGAGCTAGATTGACCTATCAGAAGACAGGAACAGGATTACATTAAACATTAAAGCACACAGTGACTCCAGGACCCGAGAGAGGAGAGTCACCGGTTAAAGAAAACACTGGAAAATACTTCGGTTATCTAGAGATAGAGACGACGAGGAACTTTCTTCCAACAGACATTTGATCCCAAGATCACTGATGGAAAGCTTAACCCATGACTGAAGATCTCAGTCAGCTTGTAAATAGATGATGAGGTCACACACTTTCCACTGATATAATGGACAATCCGTCCATTAAAACGGGTATTAGATGTTAAAGTGTTTTCTTGCATGCCATCTTAACCCTACTGCGTCATATTTGATATGCAAATTTTGATGCAAATGGCCTCTAAATGATCAAAACTTTGATTAAAAACCTGTTGCACACAATCTACTGCAGTCCTTCTGTCGTCTGATTGACAGTTCATACTTTTTTAGCAAGTAAAAGCCTTTAAATATAATTTTTAAAATGTTCAGCTTGTGGTTCACGTGTCCTTATCATCTTTAATGATTTAATAAAGTAAACGTAATAACTTTGATATTGTCAATAATGTTTTTAAGAGGAACACTTACTGGACTGAAGCAACTTCGGTTTACTTGATTATCCAAACATCATTTATTAGAAATATCATGTTAAAATGTGAGTCTCAAATATGATCATCAGGCTTTTGAGGAAGGTTTATTTGTTCATCTCTCAATCATTGTACTGCATTAAATGTAATGTGTTTGTAAAATGTAATTGCAATAAATGTAATGGAATACAATGATTGAGAGATGAACAAATATGCTTTAAAACACAGAGCTTTGACATTGGGAAATATCGAGTGACAACGACTGATATTTATATGCATTTTATGCAAGTATTTTGTCATGATGTTATAAAGACCTCATTGATTTACATTACAAGCATCAGAATTTCATCTTATGTTTTGTACATATAAATATCTGCACTAAATTGCATATTTTTGCTAAGTTTGGGCCTGTGAATAAAACTGAGCTGTTTTTTCCTCCATATTCTCACTATATCAGACTATCTGAGCCATAAAAGCCTGATGTATCAACAAAAAACACACACAAGCAATAGATTGTTTTCATATTTTGTCTCAAGTTTCAATAAACTGTTTCAAAAATAGACTATGATTTCATTTGTCAGGCTTTACAGGGTTGATCTCAACTATGAGTAATTCATTTGTGGTTTGACTTCCTGTAGACGGTAAACACTGACTCTTTCAATATAATCTTCTGTTCTTCCTGTTGCACAAATAAAGACCAGCCCGAAACACCTTACAAACTGGTTTTTACTTCTGCATTCTTTAACAACACAATGAATGTGGATTGATATGGTTAACGTGCAATTATTTCTACAGAAATACAACGGTTGTGTCATCATTTACAAGCCCGAATCCCCACAAATAAAGTCATACGGCTTCAAAATGACATGAGGACGAGTCAAAACATTTAAAATGTAAACGTAACCCTTGTGTTGTGTTGTGTTGAAAACCCTGCAACACCTTTGGTGTTCCCAGTCAAAAATGACCAGCCTTTTGAAAAAAATTGCTTGTAAATCTCTCGTTATGCTTTATCATCACCTAATATTGCATTCAGTCTTTTTCGTCAAATTGTTTTCATTCAATTAGCACAGGTTTTGTATTTATTTTTTGAAACTGACTGGTCGTAGACCTCATTGATTTGAGTGAAAAAGGCATTATTTGTGGATAAATTTGTCAATATTCGACAAAATATGGGAAAAATGTCCAGTTTATCACACTACTGTGGCTTTAATGTTTAACCAGGAAGTTTGTTTTTAAATACTTTTATTTTGCACAAAATGGAACTGTAACTTAGTTATCTGATTGTACAGATACATTTTATTAAATATTGCCAAATTAAACCACAAATAATGTTTTTTTGGTAAAAAATTTAGGCTCATAAGCGCAAATAAAGGAGGCCTACGATCAATCAGAGCCAAAAAGAAATACAAAACCTGTGATAATTGAAAGAAAACAAGTTGACAAAAAAGACTGAATCCAATATTTGTTGATAATATAGAGTAATGAGAGATTCATACAAAAAAATTTGTAGGCCAGTCATTTTTGACCCGGAACACCAAAGGTGAGGGGGACAAAAAATTACAAAAAAAAAAAAAAAAACATTTTTGGGGAAGTAGTTACACCTTGAGAGAGTAAAGTCAGTAAGTTTTAGTCCAATGTGATAACGTTACCTAGCATTTTCGGGAAAAAGAAAATGACCCAAGAGTCAGAATCAGTCGGGACCAAATGGTGCAATCTTACTGGCTGTTCTCTGCTGTGGGCGTGTTCAGAAGTGAGTGCTCTTACCTCTGATTGGCTGGAGGCGGGGCGTGGCAGCACTTCACCCGGTGCCAGCGCCCCCTGGCGCTCCTGAACTGCATTACCCATGCCAACCTGATCCATTCATACACGCCAGCACCCCGGGGGCTCGCCGGCCGACACGCTGACACTCACACTACACCTGGAGAGACACGAGATTAATATTAGAATGTACATCCCATCATATCCACCGTTTTCCTAACAAGCCTACTGCGTTTTAGATGATCCGTCAACTCAAAGATTAAGTTCAACTCAAAAAGACTGAAACAAATCATTTCAAAACATAAGGTTGCACAACAAATAATCCTGATCCGTAAGCTGTGAAACTTCCTTCATGTTCTCGTGTTCAGACTTCCAGAGAATAACCTAACGCTTGGTATTTTAATGTGATGTGTAATGAATTCAGTCGCTGAAATCTAATCCTCCTGATTATGTTCTTTTTTCCCCTTGTATTCTGCTGTAACAGTATGAAAAAAGACAACTTATACTATGCATTAGTGATGCACGATATATTCATTTTTAATGTTATCGGCCTTAATAAGAAAATTTGGCCGATATCTTAAAGCTGATAAATAATGTATTATTTCCTTCAGTTGAGACACTTCAGATGCACCATGATGGATTTAAATGCTTGAAATAAATTTGTTATAATGTGACCCTGGACCACAAAACCAGTCACATGGGTAAATTTTTTGAAATTGAGATTTACACATAATTTGTAAGCAGAATAAATAAGCTTTCCAGTGATGTATGGTTTGTTAGGATAGGACAATATTTGGCCGAGATACAACTATTGTAAATCTGGAATCTGAGGATGCAAAAAAAATCGAAACATTGAGAAAATCTCCTTTAAAGTTGTGCATTTATGTTGGCGATTGTGCAGCATTCACTCACAAAAATAAATGTTTTATATATTTAAGGTAGGAAATGTACAAAATATCTTCATGGCACATGATCTTAACTTAATATCCTAATGATTTTTGGCATAAAAAAAAAAGTCGATAATTTTGACCCATACAATGTACTGTTGGCTATTGCCACAGATATACCCGTGCGACTCGTGACTGGTGACGTGATCCAGGGTCACATATAGGCTACATAAAATTATAATGAGAACATCATTATAATTGTGTGCTTGGGACATGGTGAGACTTTTGCTTTTGTAATCAGGCTCTCAAAAATTATATAAAATTTGGATTTAGATTTATCGGCCAACATATCGTTTATCGGCTTTCGAATATCCACAATTATCGGGCCAAAACTTTAATATCGGTGCATCCTTACTGGGCATCTGTGTTCTGCTCTGCTTAATTTATATAATATCCCATGAATAATTCACTGCACTAAGTAAGAATCTTTCATGTTTCTCCCCAAATCCTCACGTCTCTTTCCAGGTTTGTTTTCACACGGATGCTTTAAAATGTAATCGTCTCCCGTTTCCACTTCTAATATTACCAGCGTTACTGGAATGTTTCTAAAGCTGGGAAACACAATGTTTATTCTCTGTCAAAATTACGGAAATCATTTTGAAATATTACCAATGATCCAGTTAATGAACATTTTTGATTATGGCAACACATGTTACATAATACAGACATATATTAATTACACAGTGATATTTAATATTGCTGAAGAAATAAATCAAGCGTTTGGGGTTATTCATGGTCTAATTTTTGAATGCTTTTACACTTTTTTTCTTTTTTAAAAAAAAAAGCAAATCTTGCAAATAATCCTACAAAAAGTTTAAGTTTGTTTATGCAAAATATATTATCAGATTTGAAGTGACATGTCTTTTCATGTGATTATCTATGTGTATTATCAATCATATTCACAAGATTTTCATCACAAAACAGATTATAACCATAAATGCAAATATTGAATTATTAATCTGACTGTGTTCAATGAATATGAAATTCACTCATTCAGCAAATAAAAAGTGAATTGGTTTGCAGAAGCAGGCCAGAGGAACTGATATGTGACGTGCCGACAGGAATCCAGAAGCGCCTGGATCAAATCTCATCTGAAAGGGTCACACAGATGGACCTCTAATAATAGCGCGAATGCTGAATTATTTAAGGTCCTGGAAGCCAGTGAGACTAACAAGGCCTGAGCAACACAGCTTAATATAGCATACAACTTTATGTATCCTTCTGAATGTAATCTATGCATGATTTATTCTGCTAATGGTTCTGTGATACTAGTTGGCAGCACAATAATACCAGAAGTGATCAAGAGGACGTTAATAAGGTGTTGTCAAAGACTACTTTTATGATTGATAATCCGCTTTTTGGAGCTTCAAAAACTCGGGCACTATTCAATGCCATTAAAGCTGGGAAGAGCCAGGATATTATTAAAAGGGGTGGTTGATTATGATTTGACTTTTCTAACTTTAGTTAGTGTGTAATGTTGCTGTTTGAGCATAAACAACATCTGCAAAGTTATGACTCTCAAGAGTTCAAAGCAAAGGGAGATATTTGCTTTTAAAGAAATCGCTTTTTAAGGACTACAACAAACGGCTGGTAGAGACTACACCACATTCCTCCCGGGTTAGTGACATCACCAACCCTAGAATTTACATAAACCCCGCCCCTTGAACACGATTTATAGATTATCAGAATATGCTAATCAATGACTAGAAGATAACTACACATAAGCTTCATAAATTCATCAACTAACCATTCAGAAATGTTGTCTACATGTTGTCACTTCTTCTCGAGTCTCTCCATCTTTCTGACTCCGGTTTGAACATAAAAGGCTAAAAGTTTTTGAACTTTTCAATCAATCAATTTTTATTTGTTAAGCACATTTAAAAACAACACTAGTTGGCCAAAGTGCTGTACAAATCTAAAAATTACTCAACACTCAACAAACAGTACTCACACAACACACTGGGTTAATATACAACCCCGAGCAGTATCTGGAAACCTAGGGGCAATTGTAAGCCTAAGCAGAGAGGTGTGTTTTTAGCATAGATTTAAAACATTCTAACGAGTCACAAGATCTGATATGCAGAGGAAGACTATTCCAAAGACGTGGGGCTGCCACAGAAAATGCACTATCTCCTTTGGTTTTTAACCGTGATTTGGGAACATGTAGGAGCAAACTCTGGGATGATCTAAGGGGTCGAGCAGAATAGTGATGCTGTCTCTGTATCAGACATGATACATACTCCGAAGCCAAACCATACAGACCTTTAAAAACCATGGACAAAACTTTATATTGGACTCTAAATTCAACCGGAAGCCAGTGCAAAGAGGCCAGTACCGGAGAAATCCTAGACCATTTCCGTGTGCCTGTCAATAGTCTGGCTGCTGCATTTTGCACCAACTGCAGCCTTGATAACAATTTTTTAGACAATCCTAAGTATAGCGAGTTGCAGTAATCCAATCTGGATGAGATAAAGGCATGAATGACAGTTTCCATGTCCTTAAACGACAAAATGCTCTTTAATTTGGCGATGCTCCGCAATTGATAAAAGCTACTTTTAACCACAGCATTGACTTGTTTGTCGAATTTCAGCTCTGAATCAAAAATTACACCAAGGTTCATGCTTGGGTGTTAACATTAATGGCTAAGGGGTCAAGATGTAAAGTAAGCTGTTTAGCTAACTTAGGTGGACCAAAAATCAGCACTTCCGAGTTCATTGAGCTGCAGAAAGTTATCAGCCAACCATGCTCTTATCTCATTCAAACACTCAGACATAGTAGTAATGTTGGGGTCATCATTGCATTTCATGGGCACATATAACTGGATATCATCAGCATAACAATGATAAGATACATTATATTTTTGGCATATTAGTCCCAGGGGGAGCATATACAGGTGCTGGTCATAAAATTAGAATATCATCAAAAAGTTGATTTATTTCAAGAATTCAACTTAACAGGTGAAACTAATATATTATATAGACTCATGACATGCAAGTGAGATATTTCAAGCCTTTATTTGTTATAATTTTGATGATTTTGGCTTACAGCTTATGAAACCCACGAAATCAAAATCCCAGAAAATTAGAATATTACATGAAATCACTCAGTAATTACACAGTGATACCATGGTCATTGAACCAGGTTTTGGTTATTTTGGCAGTGTGGGCCGGTGCAAATCCTGCTGGAAAATGAAGGAAGCATGAAGTGCTCTGGAAATGTCCTGGTAGACGGCTGCGTTGACTCTGGATTTAATAAAGCACAGTGGACCAAAGTCCTCTTTTCTGATGAGAGCAAATTTTGCATCTCATTTGGAAACCAAGGTCCCAGAGTCTGGAGGAAGAATGGAGAGGCACACAATCCAAGATGCTTGAAGTCCAGTGTGAAGTTTCCACAGTCTGTGTTGGTTTGGGGAGCCATGTCATCGGCTGGTGTTGGTCCACTGTGCTGTCCACTCAACGCAGCCGTCTACCAGGACATTTCCAGAGCACTTCATGCTTCCTTCAGCAGACAAGCTTTATGGAGATGCTGACTTCATTTTCCAGCAGGATTTGCACCTGCCCACACTGCCAAAATAACCAAAACCTGGTTCAATGACCATGGTATCACTGTGTGATTTCATGTAATATTCTAATTTTCTGGGATTTTGATTTCATGGGTTTCATAAGCTGTAAGCCATAATCATCAAAATTATAACAAATAAAGGCTTGAAATATCTCACTTGGCATGTAATGAGTCTATATAATATATTAGGTTCACCTGTTAAGTTGAATTCTTGAAATAAATAAACTTTTTGATGATATTCTAATTTTATGACCAGCACCTGTAAAGGGAGAACAAAACAGGACCAAGACATGAGCCTTGAGGAACACCTGAGGAAACCGGCTTAGAGGACGATATAGAGTTTCCAAGCTCCACTGCAAAAGATCTTCCATCAAAATACGATGTGAACCACTTAAACACAAGCCCCCTGATCCCACCCCTCTCCCTCAAACGATCAAGAAGAACTCCATGATCCACAGTATCAAAAGCCGCGCTAAGGTCAAGAAGAACTAACATCGCCCAGTTCCCAGAATCTACAGACCACAACAAATCATTTGTCACTTTAATTAGTGCAGTTTCGGTGCTGTGTTGAGACCTAAAACCGGATTGAAATATATCAAAACATTTATTTTCTTTTAAAAAAGCTGAAAGTTGATTAAGAACAACCTTCTCCAATAACTTAGCCAGAAAGGGCAATTTAGAAATTGGACGGTAATTGTTTAACACTGACGGGTCTAAACTTGTTTTTTTTTAAAGTGGCTGCACCAAAGCATGCTTAAAATAAGATGGGACCACACCTTCTACAAGGCTTTGATTCACTATCGACATGATCGTAGACCCCACTTCATCCCAGACCTGAATTAACAAACGTGGTGGGACCACATCAAGCGAGCAAAAAGATGGCTTAAGATGTTTCATGACTTCTAGCAGATTAGATAGTGACACAGGCTCAAACATCCATAAAACATCCATTTCAGTGCATGTGTGTGTGAGGTAAAAGGACACAAGCTCTTGAAGCTCCGCCCCCTGTGCCGGGAGCAGCAACTCATTTGCATTTAAAGGGACAGACACAAAACGGTGCGTTTTTGCTCACCCTCAAAAAGTGACAATTTTAACATGCTATATAGCTTCAAAAACTTGGGCACTATTCAATGCCATTAAAGCTGGGACGAGCCAGGATATTATTAATATAACTGATGAAAAGAAGAAAATCATACACCTAGGATGGCTTGCGGGCAAGGAAATTATGGGATAATTCACATTTTTGGGTGAACTATCCCTTTAAACAGCGTCCATTAGGGCTCTTAGTCAAAAAGTGTGCATATTTGGAGAAAAATTGATTTATCATCACATGTTTGCAAAATATTTCATCATACAGAATACCATTTCTATTCATATTTCACTGAATTACACGATCTGAAGAGCGTTACTCTCACGTTACTGGTTTGATTGGATTAATACAAACACTCGATGGTGGTTTAAAGTGAGTTTTGAGTAAAAGGGTGATATATTTCAGATAATAGGTGGATTAATGTAGAGTGGGATGAAAGTGGTAATAAAGGTTATAATAAAGGCTAATAATGGCTAAAATACAAACAAAATAACAATAAAAGAATAATGAAGATTAAGTCTCATGGCAGAGGAGTGAAAGGATCGTCGAGTGAGAACAATAGAACGTGAATTGATCAGATATTAGACAATCGCTTGCAAATGTGTGTTTAAAGGGCAATATAATATTTTATTAGCATCTTATCAGCCTTCTCTAAAAACACACATGAACATGGTCTTGGGAAATGCTTCATAAAATGCATAATTTTTGAGGAATCATCCTCAGATTTGAAATGAAGCATGAGCAGAATTGTGGCTTCGGCTTAATTGTGGTTATAAGTTGTTATACCACACATACACATGATATAGTTTTATACATTTAAAATATATATTAATTAAATAGTTTTATTTTATGTTTGAGCTTGTATATGAACGAACGAGGCATTTATATATATCTCCATATTAATAATAGTCTGAGTAGTTCTTGAACTGTAAACTCTCAAGTGTTAACTTTCTAAATATATGTTGGTTATGTGTCTATTCAGAATTAATTATGAGCAGCAACCTTTTTATTTTGGGCATGTCATTTACGTCCCACTTGCCAAAATGGGGGGTGTTTGGTAATGGGTTTAAGACAGGAGAAAACCTGCGGCCTATTCTGTGTGTCGAGGTGAACTGGAGCCAGAAGATCAGTGTGTGAAAGGTCCTTCACGCTGACACACATTCAGTGAACACACACACACAGCCTCTGCAGACGGCATGTCACGTGACGCGCTCGATTACACCTGACTATTCAGAGTGACTTTAGTAATTCACGATTAGGTCTATCACGCTACAGATTAACAGCTTTTTAAACCTTGGGTTAAGCAACATTTCACAATTGAGATTGTCATACATGAAACTGTCATTTTTAATCGTCTGCAAATTGTTGAGAAATCTGCAAACAAATTGTTGAGAAATCTTAAAAGTCCCCCTGTGGTGGAAATCCAGTTTTTAATGTTGTTTATGTGTCTATGTGGTGTTTTTAATACGCTTTAAGACAAACCATGTGCAAATTCATAAGTCGACAGCTTTGCTGAGTATTTCCTCCTTAAAACTGCAGTGAATCAAAGACAGTCTCAAAAACACGCTTTGAAATCGCTGGTGTTTCTGACGTCACAAACTACCTTGTAACCAATCAGATCAACGTGTGATCGTCAACCAGTGGATATCTGAGCTGAGTGAGTGGAGGCGGGGCTCATTTGCATATTCATAGAACCACGCATACTAAATGAGGCAAGGGTGTCGAGTTACAGTCAAGATATTTTAAGGCATGAGGAATTTTTTTCAAGGAAAAAAAACTTTTAAATATGTCATTTTGGTGGTCAAAGAAAAAAATAGGCTATTGACTTGCAGGGGGACCTCAATGCAAAATTCAATGCAACTTGATGCACCTTGACACAAGGCTATACAATAACAATAATCCTATAACAGTAACTAATTAAAGTTAAATTTAAAACAACATTTGTGGGATTCTGTTGATCTAAAATTAAGTTACTTTTTTTTTTTTTTTTTTTACAGTGCATCACACTAACAAGATAACCCAGGATTGTTAACCCAGGGTTAAAAATTAATGACACAGGGTTAAAGGATCTCAAGTGGGAAAGGGTTTTTTAACGATTAGGACACCAAAGCAACTGATCTGTTTTCACGTTGGGTTGAAGTGTGGGACGGTTTCCAACACCCCTCCCGCTCGCCTCGCTCTATCCCAGTCTTTTATGTTCCCTGAGGATCAGATGACAGACCCACTGAAAGCCTATTGTGATTCGCAAAGGGCGAAAATACAGACAACCAACAAAAAATAACGACAGTGTTTAACAAACGGCGACGGTATAAACACAAGAAACATCTTATATGGAACTGCACACAGTAATGCATGCATAAAAATGGGTGCATAAAAAAAGATGAATATGATCATATTCCAAATATGATCATTCTTGTGCATGGAATCCTAAAATTGATACGGCATTCATTATTATGTATACATACATTGTTACTTCTTTTTCTACTGGCTATTTATTAAAATCAATTGTTGATTATTCCATTTTAAACATTTTTATTTTATTTTATCACTATATTTATTATTTATTTGGTTTAATCTTGTTGTTTTTTTTACACTGTTTTTCTCACAAACTTTGGTTTCCCTCAGTTTGATGTGTTATTTATGAAACATTACATAAGATTTCTCTTGTTGGAAAATCAAAACAGATATCAAATATAACACCAACATCAGCCAAATAATACTTATTTATGAGACATATCAATCATTTTACGTTGTCTATTTTGCAGAATCAGCCAAGGATTATATCTTACCAAGTAAAAGCATCAAATACAAAATACCTGTCATCAACAATGGACCATAAATGCTTGTTTATGAAACGTATCCAAAATCATTTACAACCACTGAGCATGTAAATCCATCAAATAAAACACTTGTCATCACCAAAACAGATCATAAATGCCTATTGTCCTCTAACATACCATGATTGTTTACGTTGTTTATTTAGCAAAACGACGTCAACTGAAAATGGGCCATTGTTAAATATTTACTCGGAGACAGATATGAACTCATGACACAATTCTCAAAGTCAATATCAAAGTGCTTTAACCTTTTAGCCAGTTAGCAAAACAACTGTTATTAGCATTACATTTCAATGGAGCTTCTGGCTTACCTGACAGTCTGACAGCACCTGTTGTAGCTCTGCGGAAAGATCGAGAACAAAAACACCAACTTTAATGGCATCTGATAGCAGTCTCCTCAAACATTCCCATGGTGTTGGACTACTGACCTCATACACAAATATATGATGAAGTGATAAACTCCAGTCACCATCCACTTACATAAACAGTAACGTTAGCCAGTCACCATCCACTGACATAGAAAAACAAGCTCGCGTCAAACCACACGAGTCAGTTCTGCAGGAAAGCTGGTTAAACACATTTTACTCCACTTTTACTGCTGATGCTGTGACTTTGAGCTGGTCTACTTGCACATTTCACGCGTCTGCTGTGCTGTCACACACTAGCATGCGAGCGTTGAAGGGCGAGTCCGCGTGCATTGTGGGAGTTGTAGTCCAGAACGGGAGCGCGCTTGACGTGGATAGGCTCGCTCGAGGGGCGTCAAAGCGGGTAAACATTAGAGAGGGTGGGGTTTGAAGTTTTAGCGAGAACAATGCTTCATTTAGGCATAAATAAGATTTTGCCGATAGTTAGGCATGAATAAACCTGCTGTCATCATGTTTCCCGTTCTTTCCGACAATAGAGCATGCGACGTGCTGGTAATCACGACTTAACAAGTGGGAATGTAGGAAGTTTCCGATAGCACGTGAATGCAGCGTAAAAGTCTGTAATGCTGAGAAAGGCGTGGACATGATGATACCATGGTATTATCAGGGCGTGGCATATAATTACTATGGTAATCAGAACAGTACCATGGTCTTATCAGAGAGTGACATATAATTACTATGGTAATCAGAACAGTACCATGGTATTATCAGGGAGTGACATATAATTACTATGGTAATCAGAACAGTAAAATGGTATACATCAAATACAATCTTATATCAGATCAGATGTACTATAATAGTCAGTGGCACTTTATTTATTTATATGCACTGAAGAAACTATTTTCTTTTGCAGAAAAGGGCTAGTAGTTTGTTGTATATTTTTGTCATTTTAATTACTTTTAAAAAAATGTATGTAGTCTTTATTATTTTTATTTAAGTTTTAGTTATTTTCGTACATCAAGTTAAACTAAAATGAAATAAAACCAGCTGAAATAAAAGTTATTTTAATATATTCAATTATTTTAGTAGCTCAAATTAAACTAAATGAAATAAAATATAGCTGAAATAAATTAAATATTAAAATAACTTTCATTTCAGCTAGTATTATTTCTAAAATAACTAAGATTACATATTAAAATAACTTTTTAGTTATTTTAGTACATTGAGTTAAACTATATGAAATCAAACTGAAATTAAATTAAATGAATGAGCTGCAATTAAAGTTATTTTAATATTTAATTTTATTAATAATATATTATTTTTAAGGTGATTTTATTTCAGGTAACAAAAGTTATTGTTGGTTTTGGTTTTAGTTTTAGTTAACTATTAAAAGGTACTCAAGTGTCTCATATCGTTAGAATCCTTGGCTGAAAACGAACAAAACGTGGATTTGATCGTCACTTTGGCGAAATTTTCAGGTATTTTGGATTTTTCGAAAAAAACTATTTTTGCAGTCCTAGTTTTTTTTGCACGATCGGAACCAAACCAACGCAGAAAGATTCTCAGGAGTCTGATTGCCAATAGTAAACAAAAAAAGTTGAAATTTCGATTCACGTCCGCGACGCGACGCCAAAATGGTCGAAGTGGGCGTGGCCACTTTTACTAAAACGGCTATGCGTCTTGAACGGAATGAGATAACTTCACCAAACTCGGTACACCTATGTACGGACTCGGTCTGTGGTCGCATGGAAAAGGATGCAGCGACTGGCCACTTGATGGCGCTATAAAATGAAAAAACACGGAAATGGCTAAAGCTTCACAACAGTCAGTCCTATTGACTTGAAAACTTGCAAGTGGTATCTTTGTCCAAGGTGCCGTGATTGTCTATGAGGACATTCGCGTATCTCGAAAAACACGTCCGCCGTCGGCCAATGAAGTTCGAGTAGCTGTCAGAAAAGGTTAATAGAGGCCGATCGGAACGAAACAGGCCTCTACAGGCCTTTGAGAATATTTTTTTAAGAATCGGCCACCAGGGGGCGCCTTTGCATCTTTTTCCGCGCAAAGGATTGGATATCACCTGATTTTTTGCAAATACCACGAAGTAGAATTCTTATTCCAAGCAATTTTGCCTCTAGAGCTACCGCTGTCAATCAAACCGTTCGTTAAATATTGGAGATTATTTCAACAACCCATTTTCGTGAACTGGACCGAGGTTTTTGGCTCAACCGCGAAAATTGATAAAAAGCTTTAAAACATATATTTCCTAAGTAAATAACCCGATTTGGCTGTAAACGGTCTTTTCCATCTATGATCTAGTAGTTACAGGTTTGCTAAATAAAACATAATACCTTTTTATGCATGTGCTTAAAGGCCTTAAAGCACTTGAACCCTGTTAATTGCTGCTTGCAGCTATATTTTATTTTGATTTTACAGTTGCTTTAACAACAATAACCTATTTATTTTAGTATACATTTACAATGGTACATTTTTGTACCGGAATATTAAGCTGGCCACTGTAAAATCCTAAAGATGTGTAATATAAACATGCCAATGTGCCTCTAGAGCTGCTAGGTTTAATCAACAAACACAATCGGTTCTAGTACAGAGCAGGTGTAAACAGAGCATCAAGTACTGCAACACATACAATTGAGAACACATAGGTGGCTCTAATTTTAGCTCACCATGTCTTCTTGTGTGCATGAAAGGGTATTTTGGCATTAAGCATCAAATGCACTGCAGTGAACGCACATATGGGATACGGCGCTGGATGATGGTCTTTACATTAAATATACTAAGGGTTAAATGCAATCCAGAAATGCACTTCTGTTAACGTCAGCTGAAATGAATCCAGACCAAGAACAGTGGTCATTCAAGGTTAAAAAACATTGTACAAACTATAAATAGCTGCAATAACATGTTTAGACACAAAAAAAACAACTGTAAATTGTAATGCATCTTATGCACGTGGTCTGATATCACTGGAAGGATGTTGGATCACATACATCTAGCACGACCTCCACAGTTAGGACATGTTTCCACATGACTTAATCGTGATTGTTTGAGTGTAGCAGACGTTTGAGAACGCGTTGGTTCAGTGACTCAGGCTTCCCTTCGTCCCTGTCCAGAGTTCCCGCAGCTCCACCTGGCAGCCGAGGTCTCTGAGAGCGGCTCGACCCACGTCACCACAGTCCCTGTGAGCCGCCAGAGCCTGCGAGATCAGCGCCTCCGCCCCCATCTCCAGAATGGGCTGAGTGTAGTCGCGCGAGCGGGCCACCAGGTTCCTCAACAGCATGCAGGACTGTTTCTGAAACAGCAGGAGACACCACATCACAGCAAACACGGAACAGAGCTTCATAAATCAACACAGCCTGAGGAAAGACACGTCACTACAGCATCTGAGGAACATGTGTTCAGTTTTTGTTTTGGCTTTTTAAGAAAAAGAAAAGAAAGGGAACAGAAGTACTTAGAGAGTAAAAATATGATTCAAATTGGTTCAAAGTATCTGTCAAGAAGCAATGTAATAATTTGATTAAAATAAATATATAAATATATATATACATATATATACACACACACAGCAAATGTATAGAACAGAAATTGTTATGAAAAAATAGGTTTTATTCAAAATCACTATGAGCCAGTGTTATTTTTGTATTATTGAGATACTATTATAGTTTAGTAATATTTTTAATTACTTTAATTTATTTTATATTTTTTTATTATCTTAATTTTTGTTAAAGTTTTAGTAATTTTGTTGAGTTTTCTTTTCATTATTATTAGTTAAAAAAATTATTTTTTTTTAGTGATTTGTTCATTTGTTTTATTTATTGAAGTTAATGTTTAATGTCAGCTACTGACATACAACTGTAAAGGCACGCCCCTTACTGCTGATTGGAGCTGATTGGATTTCTGCCCCTTACTGCATCATGAGTGGACACGCCCCTTCCTGTTGATTGGCTCTCTCCCTCTCTCCTCCCCCATCATGAGTGGATACGCCCCTTACTGCTGATTGGCTCTCTCTCTCCCCACTCCCCTCATGAGTGGACACACCTCTTCTTGCTGATTGGCTCTCTCTCTCCTCCCCCATTATGAGTGGACACACCCCTTCCTGCTGATTGGCTCTCTACCCTCCCCCATCATGAGTGGACACGCCCCTTACTGCTGATTGTCTCTCTCTCTCTCTCCTCCCCCATTATGAGTGGACACACCCCTTTCTGCTGATTGGCTCTCTCTCTCCTCCGCCATTATGAGTGGACACTCCCCTTACTGCTGATTGGCGCTCTCTCATCCCCCATCATGAGTGGACACGCCCCTTACTGCTGATTGCTCTCTCCTCCCCCATCATGAGTGGACACACCCCTTACTGCTGATTGGCTCTCTCTCATCCCCCATCATGAGTCAGGGCTCCAGACTAACTTTTTTTATTAGGAGCGCTGTAGCCCCTGACTTAAAATTTTAGGAGCGCAAGCAGAAAACTTAGGGGCACACTTTAAATCACTTGCAATGCAATTATTCATATTTCCCCCCCACATAACTGTATTACTGACAAATGCTTTGATAATAAATAGATTTAACGTACAGAAATTACAATGTGCAGTTTTATTTTAAAGTTCGCAGGGCTCCAGACTAACATTTGAGGGCAGAAGCACTAAGTTCTACAGAAAGTATTTGGTAGCACTGTGGGATGACAAAGCACTGAGTTTAATTTGAGGTGTAGCCTATAGATAAAGTTAACTTTAATTATTATCATTCATAATGTCTTAATATTAATTCAAAAGCAAAATGAGTGACTAAATAGCTATTAGGGAGTGAAAATAGCCAATAAGCGTCCTCTATGTTACAATGGTAATTTGTATTTTGAGTTTTCCTACTTCTTGAAACTTTTAGTTTTATAAATTTTATTATAGTTTTCAAGTGCTGGAAAAAGATATGTGTATGCTACTGTTATAACCATAGTTACAGTTAGTGTTACTACATTAAATCCATGGTGAATGTTGCTGATCTGTGGACCTAAAGCCTTCTATAACTTGTTCGTTCATGGCATGATGTTTCTCCTGGTTTCCATGTCAGCGCTGTTTGATCTGATATGGTTTATAACAGAATTCTGCGTCAAATCTGAATTTTTCTCACTGGATCTCGCAGCAATGTTATTAATTCTGTCGCGAACTCAATGGATTTCTTCACTGGATCTCAATGATGTAACGGTGTTGCGTGATCGAGATCCGCCTGTGACTGGCGAGAGAAGCTCTGCGCTGTCTATTATTGGTTCGAACTATTAAACGGTCTGTGAAGCAGAAATGAGTAGCGCAGTTTTTTCCGCTTTCATTTTGT
Organism: Squalius cephalus; assembly: GCA_022829025.1. Classification (NCBI taxonomy): domain Eukaryota; kingdom Metazoa; phylum Chordata; class Actinopteri; order Cypriniformes; family Leuciscidae; genus Squalius; species Squalius cephalus. The sequence goes on from CM040797.1 coordinate 44,408,018, forward strand.
TATCATTTATTAACATGTCACGGTATAGCCTACTCTATGCTTGAGGCTGAGATTGTGTTTAACTAGCGTATTGTGTTTAAACTGTGAAGTGCACTGTCTGCAAACTTCGTGTTCCCCGCAGTTCTGGGGTAGCGACTGCAACATTCACAGCTCATTAAGTTCGTCTCCTTACAGTACCTCAACCAGTTGAATTCTCTCAGCCAGTCTTCCCAAAAATGGTGGGTTCGGGACTTTATCACCTCACAAACCTCTGACTCTGAATCATCATCCGACTGTGTCTGTGACATTGATATTTGTCTCGGACCCTCCCGCTGCACACATTAGCCAGTTACAGTGGCCATTCCCTATTCTTCTCACACTCGTCATCATTGGCCTGCTACACATTCCGGATTCATTGACGCGCCCCTTCCACGCTTAACGTAAAAAAATTACTGGTCGCACATGTGCGACTGGATGTAAAATTCAGTCGCACACTCTCAAATTTTGGTCGCAAAATGCGACCATTTGGTCGCAGTCTGGAGCCCTGTGAGTGGACACGCCCCTTACTGCTGATTGGCTCTCTCTCCTCCCCCATCATGAGTGGACACGCCCCTTACTGCTGATTGACTACAAGTGTGTTTTGGTGCTCAGTCTGATCCACTTTTCAACACTTTTCACTTTTTCAAAAATCGCTTACTGCACCTTTAAAGGGACTTTGACCAAGATCACAGGTTTTGCATGAGCCTTGAATGCAATGCAAGTCTCTAGTTTGGATAAAAGCATCTGCTAAATGCATGAAAGAGGACGTGCTTTACCTGCACATTAACGTTAGATGGGTGATTCTTCATGGCCTGCAGGGCCGCCAGCGCGCCGCCACACTCCATGATGACTTTACAGTTGTTGGGTTTGCGGAGGGCGAGAACACACAGCGCCGCACATCCCTGCTCACACACCTGAACCACACACAGGAAGAACAGAGCAAAACACATGAGGAACTAACTGGGTTTATGAGGAGCTTCAGAAGTAGCTTAGATTAACAAGTGATTTTGAGCTGAATTAGTTACCCAACAGTCACACAGTTTTAGTGCAGCACCAAACAAAAAAAATCATTGCATTATTAATTGTAACAAATTTTTATGAAAATAACTGATGATAAACAAATTGTTTTCAGATACATTTATAAAAATGCACAAATGTTAAAGATTTGGGGTCAGAACACATTTTTTTATTCAATAAGGATTGATCAATTGATCAAAAGTGACAGTAAAGACATTTATAATGTTACACAAGATTCTTTCAAATAAATGCTGTTCTTTAGAACTTTTTATTCATCAAAGAATCCTGCACAGAAATATGGACTCTTTTCAACATTGATAATAATCATAATGTTTCTTGAGCAGCAAATCATCAAATTAGAATGATTTCTGAAGGATCATGTGACACTGAAGACAGAAGAGACTTGTTAAAATGTTATAAAAACTTCTAACAAACTTTTGAACGGTAGTAACACTGAAAATGTGAATCTATTAATTAGTCTCAACTTCCAGGCCAATTTCCTGGTAATTAGCAGCATTTAATTATTGATCTTCTTTATGAGGCATTTTAAATACTGAACATTATTAATTATTATTATGATTATCAAATGTTTCTGGAAATAGCCCTTGTGTTGAGTGAGTGTATGAAGTATTTATGCAGTAGTCAACATCTGAAGTGGATCAAAACCTTTCATCAAAGTTATACATGAATTGTGAACAATACCGTTCGGTAATACCATATACATTCATTTGAGTTTACCAGACATTCTGGATAATAATTAAAGGGGTGGTTGATTATGATTTGACTTTTCTAACTTTAGTTAGTGTGTAATGTTGCTGTTTGAGCATAAACAACATCTGCAAAGTTACAACGCTCAAAGTTCAAAGCAAAGGGAGATATTTGCTTTTACAGAAATCGCTTTTTAAGGACTACAACAAACGGCTGGTAGAGACTACACCACATTCCTCCCGGGTTAGTGACATCACCAACCCTAGAATTTACATAAACCCCGCCCCCTGAACACGATTTATAGATTATCAAGACAGAATATGCTAATCAATGACTAGAAGATAACTACACATAAGCTTCATAAATTCATCAACTAACCATTCAGAAATGTTGTCTACATGTTGTCACTTCTTCTTGAGTCTCTCCATCTTTCTGACTCCGGTTTGAACATAAAAGGCTAAAAGTTTTTGAAATGTTCAGTGCATGTGTGTGTGAGGTAAAAGGACACAAGCTCTTGAAGCTCTGCCCCCTGCGCCGGGAGCAGCAGCTCATTTGCATTTAAAGGAACAGACACAAAACAGTGAGTTTTGGCTCACCCTCAAAAAGTGACAATTTCAACATGCTATATAAAAATATCTGTGGGGTATTTTGAGCTAAAACTTCACACACACACTCTTGGGACATCAGAGACTTATTTTACATCTTGTGAAAATTATACCAGTGGTTCTCAACTCCAGTCCTCGGGACCCGCTGCTCTGCACATTTTGTATGTCTCCCTTATTTAACACACCAGAATCAGATCATCAGCTTGTTAAGAGAGACTCCATGAACTGAACTGAGTGTGTCAGATAAGAGAGACATACAAAATGTGCAGAGCAACGGGTCCCGAGGACTGGAGTTGAGAACCACTGAATTATACCACACCTTTAAATAATAATTGGCACTATTTAAAGGGGACACACCTGTGCATTGCCCATGTGACGGTTCATCGCCATCATGATGAGTTCCCCCCCGCCTGCATTCACGACAGCGTCTTTAACATCATCATTTCCAGCGATGGCCTTCAACGCACTGAGCACCTGCTTCACGAGCTCCTGGAAAACCGTTTCACAAATCAACAGATCACATCAACAAGCCGTTCAAACTCTTGAGCTTTAGTTCTGTTCACAGTGCGGAGACTCTCACTGACGAGCTGAAGACGCAGGAGCTCACCTGACTATCCAGACCATCGGCCAGGAGTGTGATCATGAAGTTCAGGCCTCCGAGGTCCACGATGTCCTGACAGAACTCGTTTCTCACGGCCAGACGGGACAGAGTGGCACAGAGTTCACTGAGAACTGAGGTGTTTTCTGAGTGAGCTGAGAAATAAACATCATCATCACTGGTCATTCATAAACTAATACACACTGCCGGTCAATTAAAGGGATACTTCACCGATTAGCATTAAGCTTTGTATCAGTAGAAACCCGGTAGTGTTTTCGAGAGGCCGTGCTTCCCTCCCTCATGTCCCCCTGAGACCAGAGATTTCTGTATTGTGTGTCTGAGAAAAACCCTCAGATGACGCAAAAATCGTCATTTATCGTCATCAGAGGCTCTTTTGTCCAGAGGCGAGAGACTCCAGCCAGTAGGAGGAGCTCGTCCCGCATGTCTTCAACCCGTCCATAGGGGGATCTCACGATAAAATGCCGTCTTTTCAGTTTCCAGTCGACTAGTAGCCTAGCTGTATAATTTCTCCCGACACTGCCCTCTGTAACCGGGAGGCGTGGCTTGGGAGTGTCCTCGTAGGGCAGCGAAGCAAGTGCATTCTGGGAGTTGTAGTCTTTCATCCACATGAGCCAAAAATACATTTTCTGGCTTTTCTCCGTCTAGAAGGCACCAACTTCTAAAATAATTTCACATTTCTACTACATAAATGACCCAATTTAAATACACATTCATCTTTCCAGCGGTGAAATATCCCTTTAAATTTTTTATGTTTTTGAAGGAACTCTTGTGTTCGACAAGGCTGCATTTATTAGAACAAAAATACTGCAAAAACAGTGAAATGTTATTTGAATTTAAAAGAACTGTTTTCTATGTGAATATATAGTAAAGTGTAATTTATTCCTGTGATCAAAGCTGAATTTTCAGCATCATTACTCCAGTCTTCAGTGTCACATGATCCGTCAGAAATCACTCTAATATGATGATTTGCTACTCAAACATTTATGATTATTATCAGTGTTAAAAACAGTTGTATTGCTTCATATTTTTGAGGAAACTGTGATGCACTACTGTTCAAAAATGTGGAGTGAAAGTACAAAAAAAAAATGTTTAATTAATGATACATTAACTGATCAAAAGTGGCAGTAAAGACATTTATAATGTTACAAAAGATTATATTTCAAATAAATGTTCAACAAAGAATCCTGAAAAACAAAACGTTGCACGGTTTCCACAAAGATCTGAAGCAGCTCAACTGTTTTCAACATTAATAATAATCATAATTGTTTCTTGAGCATCAAATCATCATATTAGAATGATTTCTGAAGGATCATGTGACACTGAAGACTGGAGTAATGATGCTGAAAATTCAGCTTTGATCACAGGAATAAATTACACTTTACTATATATTCACATAGAAAACTGTTTTTACAGTATTTTTGATCAAATAGCCTTAAAAAAGTCTTAGTAGTGTATTATGCATATATTCTTTGCCTGGTCGTTATAGTAAAATGTATTGGTAACACTTTACAATAAGGTTCGTTAGTTAACATTAGCTAACTACATTCGTTAACATGAACTAGTAATGAACTGCATGTATACAGCATTTACTAATCTTTGTTAATGTTAATTTCACCATTTACTAATACTTTATTAAAATCTTGTTAACATTAGTTAATGCACTGTGAACTAACATGAACAGTATTTTTATTAACTAACATTAACAAAGATTAACAAAAACAGTAACAAATGGATTGCTCATGCTTAGTTCATGTTAGTTAATAATACATTAACTAATGAACCTGATTGTAAAGTGTTACCAATTTATTTTATGATTTATTGATTATTGCATGCCTAGTGGCAACTTGGCTCACCTTTAGCAGCTTCAACAATGACTTTCAGTCCGTTCTGCTCAACCACGATCATCCTGGCGTGTTCATGAGCCTGTCCAAAGGGAACACGCAGGTCATCGTCGAAGGTCATGACCCTGAGCGCGGCACAGGCCTCCCTCACGACCTCGGGGTGTTCGGTGTGGCGTGTGATGCTCCGGGTGAGCAGCGGCAGCACGCCTGCCTTCACCAAAGCCTGCCTGTTGTTCTCGTGCTTCAGACTGAAGTGGCGTATGATACGCACACACAGGGAAGTGAGAGAGGCGTCCGTCTGGTGCGCAGTTAAAGCGCCGATTAAAAACTCTCGGCCTTCGGCGTCCAGGAGATCCGGCTGGCCGTCTGTCAGCACTGAGAGAGCGGAAAGAGCAGCAGAGAGCGCTTCTTTCTCTTCACCGGCTCTCCGGCAGCAAGCGAGGATTGTGGGATACGCCTCCTTCTGAGCGGCCAGGTATCGCTGTGCGAAGCCGAGAGAACACTGTTCGGTGAAGACTCTCAGATCCTCCCGGACACATGCGGACGGGGACACCAGTGCAGTTTTAAGCGATTCTAGAGCCTGAAAATATGCCACTGGTTAAATAGAGGAATAATGAAAAGAATAATGATTTAAATAGAGAACATGCCAGTCTCAGTGGAAGTGAGGTCGTGAGGTTAGTTTAGCTGCTAAACACCTCATATGAAGATATACCTGAAGAACCTCGTGAGCTTCTGCGTTTTCTTCAGAACTGACTTTCGGCACTGCTTTAACGATGAAGGTGAGATCCACACCTGTGAGTAATAATCAAACCACTTCATTATCATGCATCATATGCATATTATGTATCATATCACATATCTACAAAACAATGCAATAGTGTGAAGTAAAAAAAGTATTATTAACATTTTAAATCACATTTTTGTAGTTCACTTAAGTAGTCATTCAATGCAAAAATTTTATTTTTAAAAGTACACAAATATTCCATGTAGACTCTCTCATTTTTTTGTAAATTTGGAGTGCTGTCAATACAGAGAACAACGACAAAAATCGGTGTTGCCTACACCGTGTTATCCTCTTTTTAAAATTTGCACCCTGTTGACTTCAATGGGGCAAGTTTTAAACCTGCTTTTAGCCTCTTAACATCCTTGATGTGTCATTACAAGTGCACAGAAAATGTGAGTGATTCCTTCAGAGTGAACACGAGTGAATCTGACTGCAGTAGATGTGAAAGATATGAATAAAAATTATGTTTATTCAGCCAGCGCACATACCTGTATTTACTTCCCGTTTTCGGTCGAAGACCACAGTAGTCGATTGTCGAGTTCACGCGCATTGGTTTAGTACCTATGATCACGTGCCCGAACTCGACAATCGATTACTCTGGACTTCGACCGAAAACAGGATGTAAACACAGGTATGTGCGCTGGCTGAATAAACATCATTTTTATTCATATCTTTCACATCTACTGCAGTCAGATTCACCCGCGTTCACTCTGAAGGAATCACTCACATGACCTGTGCACTTGTAATGACACATCAAGGATGTTAAGAGGCTAAAAGCAGGTTTAAAACTTGCCCCATTGAAGTCAACAGGGTGCAAATTTTAAAAAGAGGATAACACGGTGTAGGCAACACCGATTTTTGTCGTTGTTCTCTGTATTGACAGCACTCCAAATTGTCAAAAAAATGAGCTCAATGTTAAAATTGACCGGAGTTCTCCTTTAATATGAGCTATATGAGACACCTAGGTAAATGTTGTTTGAACTAGTTTTAGATGGAGTTCAGCATGTTGCACTGCAGTGTGTGTGTGTGTGTATATATTTTTATGTATAAATATGCATTCATGTACATACATGCATGTACACCTATACATGCATGCATATACATGTTCATATCTCCACATGCATGCACATACATTTTCATATATATGTACACATGCATGCATTGCATACTGTATACATGTTCATATATAAGTACACATGCATGCATATACATTTTAATATACATGTCCACATGCATGCATAGTATACATGTTCATATATATATATATATATATATATATATATATATATATATATATATATATATATATCCATGCATATACATAATATATTAATATATATGTCCACATGCATGCATATACATATATATATATACACGAAGGGTGTACAAAATAATTAAGCAGACACATGAATTAAAACTAAATGCAGAGATGATTTTTCATTTGTTAAACAAGTTAGGAATTGAACCTCGACTGGAATTATCACACAACTCACCCTGAGACTCAAACTGCTCGATGGCCTCTTTCAAAGCTTCGCTGCCCTCCATGTCGAACTCCTCGATGTTTTCTCTGACCACAGCATCAAAGGTCTCCTGAGTGATCCTGCGCTTCGCCATGATGAACTGATGCTGAATAAAACATCACACAAGGGGTGCAGTTTCAGTGCTGCTGTTGGCCTTTTATAGTCTGTTTCTTAGGCATGTACCATGACAGTACCATGGTGTTCAGTAAAGTACCTTCAAGAAACTTCAAATACCATAGTACATTTGGAAATCGTTCAATATTATAGTATCACAATCTGATAACGTCACTAACGTACCATTATAGAGAAGCGGTACACTGCAATCAAGCGTGACTAACACAAAAACAGTGTTTATTACCGTAAAACACTCGCTGTAGGTTACAGTACCTGGGAGTGGCATGTATTCGTAGCCAAAGCGATTTAAAAACAAAACTGATAAAGATCATGAAACTCACCAACACCCAAGCTGGAAGCCCTGATGATAAAAGCCTCCCTGGAGATGAGAAGACAGCGGGCAGTACGCAAACAGCGCAAGTGTAGAACAGCGGCTGAGCCCAACGGAATTTAACTGACGCAAATGCTTCGTGAATTACGAGTTACGACAAAGTCCTGCGTTGTGTTGTCTTTAATGTGGCTCGGGTGAGATCTGTGAGAGAAATAGGTTCCGCCTCATGTAATAATTACAAACAATATTTTCTCTCAATTTTTCTCAATTTTTCTAAAAGTGTATGCTATATTAACTGCATTTTTTTCCACGAAGAAATTAAATTATTATTTAAACTATTTAAACACACCTCGCATTTAATTCTAATGGGGCATTTGACCACTCATACTTTGCAAAGTTATGTAATTGTTTCACAAGTAAAGCATTAAAACATTAATATACGAATGTATGAATGAATTCACGAATGAATGAATGAATGAATGAATTATAGATTAACATAAAAGTAATGCAATAGACACAACATTGAAAATTGATAGCGTTTATTTTGTATGTATTTATTCTGTTATTTACTTAGACATTATACAAATAAATAACGTCCTATTTAAGCAGTTATATGTGCATGTATTTTACTGTTTATTTATTTATATATTTATTTAACGTCCCATTTAATTAATTAATTAATATTTATTTGTTTGTTTGTTAGTTTATTTATTTACTTACTTAAATATTGTAAAACTAGCGTCATATTTAAACATTTATATATTCATGGATGTGGCATAAATTTATTTATTATACAACTAACGTCCTATTTAATGTGTATGGGTGTGGCATTTATTTATTTATGTATTTTATTTACATAAATATTGTACAACTAGCGACCTATTTAAGCATTTATGTGTGCATGGATGTGGCCTTTATTTATTTATGTATTTGTTTGTTTGTTTGTTTGCTTGTACAACTAGCTCATATTTAAAAATTTAAATTTTAATGGATGTGGCATTTATTTATTTATTTACTGAAATATTGTACAACTAGCGTCATATTTAAGCATTTATATATGGATGTGGCATTTATTTATTTATTTACTGAAATATTGTACAACTAGCGTCATATTTAAGCATTTATATATGGATATGGCATTTATTTATTTATTTATTTAAATATTGTACAACTAGCGTCATATTTAAGCATTTATATATGGATGTGGCATTTATGTATTTATTTATTTACTTAAATATTGTACAACTAGCGTCATATTTAAACATTTAAATATGGATGTGGCATTTACTTATTTATTTACTTAAATATTGTACAACTAGCGTCATATTTAAACATTTAAATTTTAATGGTTGTGGCATTTATTTATTTATTTACTTAAATATTGTACAACTAACGTCATATTTAAGCATTTATATATGGATGTGGCATTTATTTATTTATTTACTTAAATATTGTACAACTAGCGTCACATTTAAGCTTTTATATATGGATGTGGCATTTAATAATTTGTATGATTTATTTCAGCCATGCCATATGACTGACTGGTAAATGCACATTGGATTTTGCTCCTGTGTGACGCTAGGAGGAGCTATAAATGTCCGCGTTGTCTCTGCGTCATGACGCTAGGATGAACGCGTCATCTGAATATAAGCGCGCGCTGCGCGTGACGCGTTCTTCTCCCTGCCTGTCCCCACCAGCGGAAGGCAGCGTGCTCTCTGTTCCAATATCAGTGCTGAGTGAATCCAGAACCATCTGCCAAAATGGTGCGTATCACACATATTGCTTGACCAGATACCGCTGTGCGGAGAGCGGATTCAGATGTTAGATTAATCATTTTTGTGTATAACGGGATTTTCGGTTCGATGTTTAAGGGAAAAGGCCGGCTAGTTTTCCACAAAACAAAATGGCAGCGGCTGTTTTGCGGCATTACTCATTTCTTAAAACACTTTGTAAATTATTTGTCGTTGTTTTGTAAATGTGTTATAAGTAGTTTATTACATTCTCAGCATAATGACTCAAACCAGAGCCTTATTGTTACATTTTGAGTCGTTTAGTTTGGTTTTCCCGGTTCCGTCAGACCGGGCCGGGCTAGCCTGTTAGCTCACGATGCCACGTATTGTGAAAAAAAAAATCGTGTGTGAGGAAAATCTAATATATATACCCTTTTTGGTAGCCATTTTTGTAATTCTGTATCTTCATATTGTATTTCTACTCCTAGTTATTACGTTTTCCGCCTGTTTGTGCGGGTCTGTGTGTGGTTTTATTCACTTTGCCGGTCGGTGTAACGGCAGGTGTCGGGAGTGTTAAGGCTGGCCGCACGCGCACCGGCACTCCGCAGTCACATGTGACCAGTGACGTAACCAGTGCGTGTCCCGCATGTGCGGTTATCAGCGTGGCCACATCATCATCACGCACATGGCCGCCTATTGTTTGCGCAACGGCTTCCGGGAGAAAGGGCGCAAAGCAATGAATATTTATGGAGGTTCTTTATTCGCCATTGTGTTTAATGTCACACCGCGGCAAAGTAATGCTAAACAACCCATTAACGCGTTACTGCCAGTTTATTGTACTTTTGACAGGCTCTGCTAAAAGCACGTGACACTGGATATTGAACATGACACATTTGATGTTTATATGTGGATAGCACCATTTGCATCGTATGCGTTCTCTCTCTCTCTCTAATATATATATTTATATAAATATATATATTCCCAGGGAAAGCAAGAACTGATAATGTAAATGTGTACCTTGAAATGCAGTGTAAGTCGCTTTGGATAAAAGCGTCTGCCAAATGCATAAATGTAAACATTTGAAGTGGATCAAAAAAGTTAATCAAAGTTTTCCTAAGACAAGAACGGGTATTCAAAATTCATGTATAACTTTGATGAAAGGTTTTGATCTACTTAAAATGTTGACTATATATATATATATATATATATATATATATATATATATATATATATATATATATATATACAGGGAACTACACTAACCTTTTCCACTGGTGGCACTTGCGCTACTAACTTTTTCAGTTATTGGCGCAAAACATGATTTGGTCGCACAAATTGTTTATAGTAAGCCGCTCTGGATAATAATGAACAATAATGAAACTGTATTGCATACAGATGTGCTTTTTATTTTACTTGCCATCTTTTAAACCACATGCCTCCTTGTTTTTGTTTTCTTTAACATTGGTTGGGATAGATTTACTGCAATAGAAAATACAGTACACAATAAAGTGCAAAATGGATTTCAACATGCTGTGGTTGGCACAGATGGGCAGACTCCTGAACACTTAAGTTCTTTCACCGATGTGAAAATTGTGGCCGATACCGATAATAACCGATATTAATATTGCTGTTATGACCGATATCTATATCTCTGTATAGAAAACAAATTTACTGATAATCAAATAAAGAGAAATTTTCCAAAACATTTTCTTTTTTTTCTTTTTTTTACTTTAGAAATGACTTATGTTGGGCACCTTTACCTGTGTGCAAAATATGTCACACATAGGACACACATGCATTATATTGCATTGCATTGCATATAATGTGTGCTGGTCTAAAATTAAGAAACCCCTAGAAAACAGTAAAAAAAAAACACGTGTACAATAAAGATAGGCTACTTAATTTATTATTCCAATAACCAAATATGATACTAAATACCACAGGGAAAAGAGCTTCTATTTGTGACGTGCTGTCTTTGCATTTGAACATTGCACATTTTAAACAGGACACGCATTAGCTGCATAAATGTTAGCCAATACAAACATATTTATAGAAAACAGTTGACAATGAATAGACAGGAGTCCAATAATAGCATAACGAATCACGTATTCTAAAAATAATATCAAGTAGGCTAAGTTTGACGAATCCGACATATAACGAGGGCTGTGTTGTAAAACGTCCGTCATTTAATGAATTTTAAAAACACGGATGGATAATACAATATGCTTTCTGACATTTTGACAGAAAAAAAAACAAGCAAGAACAAAATTTAAACTATAGCCCGTCAATTTTCATTTTACAATTATCTTCTCTCTGTGTGCGCGCGTCCGTATTTGTGTGAGAGAGAGAGAGCGAGTCGCGCAGATACAATGGTACGTTTTAATCTAAGTAACGGTCGCGGGGCTGAAGCCAACTTGATGTGTTGAATGCTTAGAGCACGTTATAAAACGTATTCTTAAAATACACATTTCTGTTTTAATAAATGCTCATAGTAAATCATAGCATATTGCCTAAAACATAGGTACAAAAATAATCAGTGATACATTTGCGACCCATTAAAAATTTTGGTCGCAATGGCATTTCAAAAGGTCGCATATGCGACCATTTTGGTCGCAGTGTAGTTCCCTGATATATATATATATATATTCACACACACAGTAGTCAACATTTGATAGAGTATACTTTATTGTCCCCTTAAGGAAATTTGTCTTGGGCCTAGTGTATTCTGCACTTCCAAATCACACAAAAAATAAATCAATCACATTTATCTCACCTAAACGATCCATACATTGGAGCAGAACGTGTAGATGGGCATCATAATGCACTGGTTATTGCACAAATAATGGCTGCATAAACCACAAGACCAGCAATAAATAACCAACAGTAAATAAGAATTATAATATAAATCAAATAATCAAATAATATCACCCCTGTGTTAGATAATAAGTGATAACCAGAGACACTCCTATGCCTTTGTCTTTGCCATTCAAGATTCTAATGGAGGCAGGCACAAGAGTTGTCAAACCGGTCGACATTTGGGCACTAAGTAACGTCTCCCTGAAGGCAGAACCACGTACTACTCAGGGTAAAGGTTGTGAGAAGGGTCACAATTTTATATATAATATCTCACTGCTCTCTTCCAGGTGAACTTCACAGTCGACCAGATCCGTGCCATCATGGACAAGAAGTCCAACATCCGTAACATGTCCGTGATTGCGCACGTAGACCACGGGAAATCCACACTGACCGACTCTCTGGTGTCCAAGGCTGGGATCATCGCTTCCGCCCGCGCCGGAGAGACCCGCTTCACTGACACACGCAAAGACGAGCAGGAGCGCTGCATCACCATCAAGTCCACGTAAGGCGCCTGGAAACTGCGTTGCGACATTAAAACTGCATGATATTAAATGCATAGAAACATTAGCATGCATAACTGGGAATTTTAATATTGCAAGCCTGTAAATAAAACGCAAATAGATGCATAGAAACATTAGCATGCATAACTAAACCTGGAATTATCAGGGAATTTTAATGTTGCTTCTCTGTAATCAAAATTCAATCAAATAAACAAACTTATCCATGTTATGACGTAAATGATATGATGCAGGGAGTGGTTGTGATGTGCACGAGGGCAAAGTGCTGTTTACCTGCCGTGTCAGTGCTTTATGGTATTGAGTCATACGTTTATTTCCCACTCTGAAATAAAATCAAATATTTGTGCTACACCCTGTTATGACTAAAGCCCTGTTCGCACGGGATTAGCATTACCTGGTGACCTCTAGTCATTAGTAATAATTGCGGAGGTCGTCTGTGATCTTAATCCCATGCGAATCGGCATCTCTGTGATTTGTAAAGTAAAAATTCCTCCGCAAATGACCTTCCATATTTCGCCGAACACAAAGTCCTGTGATGATATTAGTGCCGTGCGAATCGGCATCTCTGTGATTTGGCGGGGTCGTATATAATTTTTTCAGGGTTTTTGTTTCCTGTGCACCTTTATATCCATCTTTCGTGAGGAATGAAGGCTGCGTTGGAGTGTTTTGATAGTATTTTGGGTGCTGGGTCATATCGCTATACACCATACGATACAACTATACAATTTGCTGAGAGAGAAAGCTGAAAATCATTAGTAGAGTGAAAACAAAAAGAATGATTAGATGGAGATGGAGGACATGTATAACAGAGGAATGTTCCTCACCACATGCTGTTTATGATATATCATACAGCTAGACCTATAATTGACATCATATCCGGGAGATAAGTCAGTAAATGTGTAAAATCACAGGCTTCGCTGATCCCGTGCGAATGCGCCACACGACATTCATTGATTTCTAAATCACACGAGGTCCCCAGATATAGGGCCCTATAATTTCCGCGATCACGGAATCGCGGACGGAATCGCGGAATTGGCAAATTAACGCGGAATCTAGTGTTAACGCGGAATTTTACATAATTGGAATAAAATTCTGTTTTTGTGTGGGAGAAAAACGTATGTCTGAGGAAAATCGCATATTACTGAAAGAACGAGCAGAGAGAAAGGCCCGGTCGCGCGCGCGTCTTCAAACTGTCTTGCTCTCTCTCACTCCCTCGCGCTTATTAATCTAAATCAATTGAGAATTGACACAATGGTAAAAGATCGGAAGAACGAAGTTTCACGTGGAGCATTCGGATATTATTTTCCTGAATTAGGCTACCGCTGGGTGTGAATTGTGCAAAAAAAAAAACGTTTTTACCTTTCCTTCTTCTCTGAAAAGCGTTCCGCCCATTCAGCTGACATAAAAACACTTTCAATAAACTAAACAAAACCTATCCAATGATGAAATCTTTTGTGTTGACAAATCTTGTGCGATGTCCTAACTGCCGGGATAATCACACAACGCGTAAGTTACAAGTCTGCTAATGATACGTCCGATTCGCGAACTAATGACTCCTTTGAACCGATTCACTTTAATGAATGGTTAAAACAACTGATCTGTCCAACACTGAATCGGTTCGGTGTATAACAAAATCGGTAACACTTTACAATAAGGTTCCATTTATTAAACTCTAGTTAACTAGATCAGTTAACATTAACTATTAATAAACTGCACTTCTACAGCATTTATTAATCTTTATTAATGTTAATTTCACCATTTAGTAGCCTACATTATTTAAACAAATAGTTTTATTTGTTAACATTAGTTAGCTTAATGCACTGTGTGAAGTAACATAATAAAAATACAGGGTTAGGGTTAACTAAGATGAACAAAGATTAATAAATAGTAACAAATGTATTGCTCATGGTTCATGTTAGTTAGCCTAATACATTCACTAATGTAAACAAACCAAACCACATTTAACACCTCTTAAAATGAGAATTTTGTTTGTTACCTCAATAAATTTAGGGTCATTCCTATTTTATTTGTGTACATTTTAATCATTAACATTAAAAACACTCTTTTTACGACTAAAATAACAGTAAAGGGTAAAAAAAAACTGAATTCCCAAAAATTAAAACGGAAAAAACGGAATTTGCAAAAATTAAAACGGAAAAAACGGAATTTGGGAAAAAATAAAACGGAATTTGGGAAAAAATAAAACGGATTTTATAGGGCCCTACAGATAATGCTAATCAGTGCGATTAGGGTTTAACATAACCCAAAACAATTGTCTGTGACATGCTCACTAGAACAGAAACTAAAGCAAAGTCGTGTGTCTAATGCTGATGATGTTCGAAGAGCGTGTTGTTGAGTTCTCTTCTGTTGTGCCTCTTCAACAGCGCCATCTCCTTGTACTACGAGCTGAACGAGAATGACATGGCCTTCATCAAGCAGTGCAAGGATGGGCTGGGTTTCCTCATCAACCTGATCGACTCTCCCGGCCACGTGGACTTCTCCTCGGAGGTCACGGCCGCTCTGCGTGTCACAGATGGAGCTCTGGTTGTGGTGGACTGCGTCTCTGGTAAGTGTTTTACTATGTTTACTGTGCATCATACTGTCATTGATGTGTAGCACGGAATAAATCACCAAATTTGGTCTTAAAAAGAACTGATTTCAGTGAAGGGATCGTCCAAGGTTATTGAAGGACTTGAATTTGACGTTTTAAGTCCTTGAAAACCCTATTGGAAAGCGCTTGAATTATTGAAAGGCAATAACTGATAGAACAATCTTTTCACACAAAATCAACGCTGCAACCCGTCTGATATAGAGCCATTTTGTATGGTTATGAGCGTGATATTGGTCATATAAATATCCAAGTATATGATTCCTATCATTCTTCAGGTCAATCATCTATTCATTGGAGAAATCTGTTTGAATAAGGAAAGAGATGTCTTTGTCATAGTATCCCTTTAATGGTTATAGTTACTAAGTCGTTGCACTTTATTTATACCATTTTGTTTCATTAGTTTATTGTTTTGGTTATCCATTTACCTTTATTTAGAATTTAAAAGATAATAAAGATATTGTTTTGATAACTGCGATCTCTGATTATAGTCCTTGAAAACCAAAAAGTTGTTCTGGAATTTCATTTTACAGTGTCTGTATGAACCCTGTGATAGGGCCCTATTTAGGCCTGCACAATTTATCGAAATATCGCAAATGTATATATCGCAACGGCTTGCAATAACTGGGGTCATGAACAAAAGGCAAAGAGAAAATCACTCGCTGCTCTCAGCTGAATAACTTTCGTAGCTTTAATAAGAATCAGGATATATTTCATTCATACAGTGAAAACTAAGCAGTGTTTTTTTTCATTTGATTATTCAGTTTCTGTTGTTAAATATCCCTAATGTAGGATAACCTGAACTCCTGAACCCCGTGGTTTACACTGATGTTAAAATAACACTTCTTATGCTACAGTAAAACACGGTTCACTGTCAGGGATGTTTTCTTGTCACAAAAAGAATTTAAAATGGTTTAAAATGTGCCGGTTGCTGAATCTACAGGATGCTGAGTGTGCTTTTTGCCCAGGTGTGTGCGTGCAGACCGAGACGGTGCTGAGACAGGCCATCGCCGAGCGCATCAAGCCCGTGCTGATGATGAACAAGATGGACCGGGCCCTGCTGGAGCTGCAGCTGGAGCCTGAAGAGCTTTACCAAACCTTCCAGCGTATCGTGGAGAACGTGAACGTCATCATCTCCACGTACGGAGAGGACGAGAATGGACCTATGGGAAACATCATGGTGAGAACATGCACTCGTTCACTTAACCTTTAACATGCTGAAATGGTCTATGAGGAGAAATCATGCACCACTCTGATGAGCTGACGAACCACTACTAACCCAATATCTGAGACCTGCGCTGATCCTGTAGGGATACTGGTAACACTTTACAATAAGGTTCATTAGTTTACATTAATGTATTAACTAACAATGAAATACATTGTTTGTTCATGTTAGTTCACAGTGCATTTCAGAAATGACGCAAACACTGAATCAACATGCACCAATGCTATATTTTCTAAATTTCATATTCATTTGTTAAACAAGTATTCATTACTTCAATGAGCTTATTGTTTCTGCATTAAATTATTACATTGTTTAAATGAATAATTTTTTTGCTAACTGTGATTTTGTATATGTACATTTCTGAAATGCATAACTTGGTCAATTTAGAGTGATCTGTTATCAGAGGAAACTGTCTGTTCGCAAAGACCCGCCCCCTTTAGTTACTGTTGCTATGTCCGACAAGCCACGCCGCTCTCACTACGCATGTTCTCACACAGTGAAACACACATCGCGGAGCAGAGAGGACACTGACAACACACTGAGACAGGACAGACCAGCTTACTTTTGATATGAAACAGTCTCATATTAAAATTGTCATTTAAAAAAAAAAGAAGAAATTTAACAATAAATACCGTTTTGTGGCTCTTAAATGTGTCTGGCTCAGTTAAAGCTGCTCGTGAACCAATCATCTTCCTTCTAGTTCATTTATAGCATAAAATAAACATGAATGAACATAAGGAATGTTACCGTTTTTCAAGTTCAAATCCTCCGTTAATCTACTAACTCTCCTGACCGCTTTGTCGGACAAAAATGGCGGATTAACATTGGTCAGATCGCCTTTCAATCAAACTCCCTGCGACGGGTCGATTGTAATGTGGACTCATGCACTTTCTGTAAAGCTGCTTTGAAATGATGTGTATTGTGAAAAGCGCAATACAAATAAACGTGAATCGAATTAACTAATGTTAACCTTTGATTTTAATAACGTATGAGTAAATGTTAAAAATTAATATGAACTAAGATTAATTGATGCTGTAGAAGTGTTGTTCATGTTAACTAATGAACCTTATTGTGAAGTGTTACCGTGATTTTAATAGCAATAGCCAATGATGTTAGAGCAGTGATGTAGTTAGGCTGATTTCTGATCCGTGTTTATTCTGCGTTCTCTCAGATTGATCCCGTGATCGGTACCGTGGGTTTTGGTTCCGGTCTGCACGGCTGGGCCTTCACTCTGAAGCAGTTTGCTGAGATGTACGTGGCCAAGTTTGCTGCTAAAGGTGAAGGTCAGCTGAGCCCGGCTGAGCGCTGTAAGAAAGTGGAGGACATGATGAAGAAACTCTGGGGTGACAGGTGAGATTCGCCAGGATAACACAACGAAATGAACCACAAATATCATTTTATTCATTCATGTGAATTGAATAATCGTCAAAAGTTCTCGAAGGCTCAGCAATGCTGTTCTTTTGATTTTTAAAAAAAAATCAAATCAATGAAATATTATTGCAATTTCAAGTTTAGTATGTGAATATATAGTAAACTGTAATTTATTCTTGTGATCAAAGCTGAATGTACAGCATCATTACTGCAGTCTACACTGTCACATGATCCTTCATCAGGTTTGTATGATATGCTGATTTGCTGCTCAAGACACATTTTATTATCAATTATGAAAATATTTCATTTTTTTCAGTATTTTGATGAATGGAAAGTTCAAAAGATTTTAAAAAAATTTAATCTTTTGTAACATTAAGCAGGCTTTACCCATCATCTGATTAATGCATCTTGCTGAAAAAACTTGTGAACCCAAAAATTTGAACTTATACATTACTCGTACTTCTTAAATTCAGCTGTTACGTGTTACTCATCCTCTGCTTCTCTTCCAGGTACTTTGACCCGGCCAATGGTAAATTCAGCAAGTCCGCCACCAACCCTGAAGGAAAGAAACTGCCCCGCACCTTCGCCCAGCTCATCCTGGACCCAATCTTCAAGGTATAAATCTGTTTACAGAACCGAACAAGTAGGATTGGAGACCGTTCACATTTTAATCGGTACGGTACCTGAAATTCGGTGCCGGTACCCAACGGTACTTTAGGCATGTTTACCTCAATAACTGCACAGAAATTAAGTCATTTGTAGAAGTGTTATTGACATTATGCCAGAGCTTCCTTGGTCTCTGTCTGCCAATGTCTGATGCTTGAACATTAATAAAAACAACCATTTTAGTAAAAAAAAATTCTGAAATGTTTTGTTTTCCACACATTCAGTTGTGAATTTTCTTGTAATATAAAAACAATATTACTCAAGTTAATGAAGACAAAACATTAATTTAATTGATTTTTTATTTTTTCAAACATGCGGCACAAACTCAAACAGCTTTATACTGTTAAAATTACAACATAGTTGAAAGTGTTTTTTTTTTCTTAATTTATTATTATTATTATTATTATTATTATTATTAAATTAAGATATCTAAATTCTACTGTACAACAGTAATATATTAAGTTAAACCGAACTTATTTTTGACTTGAAATAAAAAAAAAAAACTTTTTTTATTTTTGTTGTGGTGAAGACCTTTTGAGTTTCCGTGTGTTAATGATATAACGATAGTTTTTCTTAAATGAAACTGTAAAATGCTGATTAACTTCAGTGACTCTGAGCGACTCTGGAAATGCATTCATGTTCTCATATAGTGAGACAGAAGCTTGTGGTGTTTTTCAGCCTCTTCAGTGCGTGTGTGTGGTAAATGAACCGTGCATCTGTGCCACTCATTCATGCACAGCATGCAGGATTCGTATTTAGTCTCGCGCCCAGATGTGTTCTCAGGTACCGAAATTGAACACAGATTGATTTTATGTGAATTGGCACTCAGTAATACCAACGTAATTTGGTCGGTGCCATTAAAAGTACCGAGTTCGGTACCCAACGAACAAGCCTCAAATCTGTCTTCTATACACTGGTGATCATACCTCACTTCCTCAATCTCCAGGTGTTCGATGCCATCATGAACTTTAAGAAGGAGGACACCGCCAAGCTGATCGAGAAGCTGGACATCAAGCTGGACGCCGAGGATAAGGAGAAGGAAGGCAAGCCTCTGCTGAAGGCCGTGATGCGCCGCTGGCTGCCCGCCGGAGAGGCTCTGCTTCAGATGATCACCATCCACCTGCCCTCTCCCGTCACGGCCCAGAGGTACCGCTGCGAGCTGCTCTACGAAGGACCCGGAGATGATGAAGCTGCCATGGGTACGACAGTCGTTTTATACGTTTCTCTGCGGTGTGCAGGGTTGATCACTTCACTCATCTCTCTCTCAATAATCAATGCTATTTGTTCAAATAAATATCTTGCGCACCACTTTATCAGTGTCTGATCTAAAGCCGGGAAAATTATCCGTAACTGATGAAAAAACGTAATTCCAGTAAAATATTGTGCTACAAACATTAATAACATCTTTAACTTGTCAATGCTTGTAAATGGTATAAGTGGGAGAATCCAGAGCTAGGTGTGCATGCACCATGTCGGGTGGTTCTTTGCTTCTGTGTTATGCATTGAAATAGTTTTAATGCACGGTTAGCCTTTGACTATTTCTTGCATGTCTGATTTGGTTGTTCTCGTCACAGGTGTGAAGAACTGCGACCCGAAGGCTCCCCTCATGATGTACATCTCAAAAATGGTGCCGACCACCGATAAGGGCCGTTTCTACGCTTTCGGCCGTGTGTTCTCCGGTGTCGTGTCCACTGGGCTGAAAGTGCGAATCATGGGACCAAACTTCACCCCTGGGAAGAAGGAGGATCTTTACATAAAACCCATCCAGAGGTTTGTAGCGCTCCAGATGCATTAACACTACTGATGCACTGAAATAATGTGAAGTTTTTAGTAGGGCTGGACAACAATTAATCACATCCAACATAAAGTGTGCGTTAATGTGTGTGTGTTTACTGTTTATAATAATTTTGTATATATAAAGGCACGTGTGTGTGTATATATATATATATATATATATATATATATATATATATATATATATATATATATATATATATATATATATATAATATATAATATATAATATATATATATATATATATATAGACATATTTGCATGTATATACTGTATGCATAATTTATATTATATAAATATTTTATATATAAATATTTCTTAAATGTATACATGCATATGTGCATTTATATTTACAAAATTACTCTACACAGTACACGCATGTAAACACTTTAATTTTGGATGTGATGAATCGTTTTTTGTTAACCGAAAAATGGTTAAATCAAATTTAATAAAGTCAAACAGAGCTGTATATAATGCATTAAAAATATTTGGCGTTTTTGGTTTCAGCCGTGTATATATATTCATTGCCGGACTCTTAAACAATGTATAAAAAAAATTAAAGTGTACCTCCTTTCTGACCCTGAATGTCAATTCCAGGACCATTTTGATGATGGGTCGTTACGTTGAGCCCATTGAAGACGTGCCATGCGGTAACATCGTGGGTCTGGTTGGTGTGGACCAGTTTTTGGTTAAGACCGGGACCATCTCGACCTTCGAGCAGGCCCACAACATGCGTGTGATGAAGTTCAGCGTCAGCCCTGTGGTGCGAGTGGCGGTGGAGGCCAAGAATCCCGCTGACCTGCCCAAACTAGTAGAGGGACTCAAACGTCTGGCCAAGTCCGACCCCATGGTGCAGTGCATCATTGAGGAGTCTGGAGAGCACATCATCGCTGGCGCTGGAGAACTTCACCTGGAAATCTGCCTTAAAGATCTGGAGGAGGACCACGCTTGCATTCCACTTAAGGTTTGTGCATGAACAACTGTCTTTAATCCTGGTGTGTCACTTTAAAAAAAAGTTACAGATGGGTCATCCATAGAGGACATAAATGTCGGTGTCAAAACTCATTAAAATGAGACCAAACCTAAGTCTGTGCTCCTAAACTTCACATTTTTAAGACCCTTGACAGATTATTGTTGAAGTGAAGAAGAGAAAAAAAAGTTTGTTTATGAAAATGATTTAACTGTTTCAAATCAAATATATATTTTATGAAACATGAACTCTAAAACTGCTAGAAAATCAAAGCCATAAATCTAAACAAGTTGAAATGTGAAAAAATGAGCTTTCAGTAAGATTTTGTTTGGGTGCAGTACCAGATTTTCCGCATTAGATGGCAGCAAAACTCACGGACACAGTGGCTGGATTTGTGATTTGCTGTAGTTTTTCTCTCCAATATTACACACACATATTACACTCATACAAACCACACTCTTGACATCCATAGCAACACACCCACACAAAATTATAGCTGAATAATTCGCTCTAAAATATGCAGAATAAAACGAGTATTTGCTTTATTGGCCAAACCTGAGAAAATTGCACCATCTGGTTAAAAGTGGAGAACTTAAAGCAAAAACTTGTCCGTTTTAAGCGTACCCTAAAACAGTGTTTCAGGCAGTGCTGCAGCAATAGGCTATACAGGTTATAAAAAGTGTATTCTAGCAGACCCCAACAAATTAAATTATGAACTTGTACATGTGCATAATATGGGCACTTTAACTAACTAGTTTCTTTAGTGATGTTAAAAACTTGTTTTGTAAGATGGACCCAGAAAAACTTTTAGTGTGTTTTGTATCTGTGGTATTACACTCAGTCTGTGAGGCTGATTTAGCAGTAAATTGAACTGCAACTAACCTGATGTAACCTATAACCCGTCGATCTGGTTCTCCAACAGAAATCGGACCCCGTTGTGTCATACAGGGAGACAGTCAGTGCAGAATCAGACCAGATGTGCTTGTCCAAGTCCCCCAACAAACACAACCGTCTCTACATGAAGGCCAGACCGTTCCCAGACGGTCTCGCCGAAGACATCGACAAGGGTGAGGTGTCGTCCCGTCAGGAGCTCAAGACCCGCGCCCGTTATCTGGCCGACAAATACGAGTGGGAGGTCACAGAGGCCCGTAAGATCTGGTGCTTCGGACCCGACGGAACCGGACCCAATGTCCTGGTGGACGTGACCAAGGGAGTGCAGTACCTGAACGAGATCAAGGACAGCGTTGTGGCTGGGTTCCAGTGGGCCACTAAAGAGGTGAGCGACGCTCAGGATGAAATGGGCTGCACAATATATCGAAATATCGCAAATTTATAAATCACAATATGCATATCGCAATGGCTTGCAATATGGGTCACGACGCATTAGTAGGTTATGTAATTAAATATATTTTAAAGATAATTAAGTTTATTTTATATACTTTAAGCATTATCGTATCGAATATCGCCTTATTTAATGAGTTATCGCATATTGCATTTTTCTTCAGTATCGTGCAGCCCTGGTTTGTGTTAATACCGGTTGTGTTGATGTCTTGGCTGGTCTATGATGAGAAATCATGCACCACTCTGATGAAGTGATGGATAACCCCTACCACTAATATCTGAGACCTCCACAGACATGAACACAGTCAGATCTACAGGGTTGTGTTGAAGGACAATTGTTCCTGGACATTCATTTTGAAAATGTTATTATAATTAGGGGTGTCATGATTACATTCGTCACGATTCAACACAAATACTGAACTCACGATATAATAATCGCAATATTTTTAGCCTTCAATAATATATTAAAGCCTTTGTGTCTCACTCTCAGAAGATTTGGATTAGACCTGATTATTTTACGATGCCTTTGACACTCTTAATGGACTTTAAATGGAGAGACTGAAATCTCTCAGGTTTATATTTTATTATAATTAGGGGTGTCACGTCACGATAGATGAGCAACAATTTGATACAAATCGTGAGACTGAACTCATGATATACTATCGCAATATTTCTTAGCCAACATAAAGTTTTTAATACTATCAGGAACAACAAATATCCCCCCACTGTATTATACATTTATATCTAGTATTTTATTGTAGTATGTCAAACTCTAACCTTTTTTTTGTTTGTTTTGGATTTGTTGGATCTCTTGCTCAAACTCTCCCAGTAATGCACTATACATGTAAGAATAAACCATCTAAAATGCTTTGAATAAGCATACTTCTAAAACTAAATGTGATATGGTGATATAAATTATGTTTGCGCTTTTATTTTGAGTGCCGTTCCAGTGCGTCGTCCTCAGATGATCAATGCAATCAATCAGTTTTAAGTGCAAGAAAGCATGTCAAAATGACTATTCCCGAACTCTAAAGGGTTACTCATCCAAAAATTTTTAGCATTCTCATTCTTGATGTTTTTGCATGTCACTTCAGCATTTGAGCGTGCATGTTATCTACAGTACGCGCGTTGTAAATCTGTTCATCTTAAGCCTTCGTGTCTCTTCAGAAGATTTGTATTAAACATGATTTAATGTCTTTGAAAAGACAGAAATCTGAGCCTTGCATAAAATTAGTCAATCACGAATCATCATCGCATTTTTATATTGTGACTATAATGATATATCATTACACCCCGAGTTATGATTTTAATAAATATTAATGCTAATATTTTAAGACTTGTTTCCTCCCTGTCCTTTTACTTTCTTGCTCCTGATGTTCAGCTTTATTTGCTGAGATATTGAAGTGTTGCGAGTGAGGACGCATGCTCACGGTCCTGTTTCTCTCTCCTCAGGGTGTGCTGTGCGAGGAGAACATGCGTGCCGTCCGCTTCGACATCCACGACGTGACCCTCCACACGGATGCCATCCATCGCGGCGGTGGCCAGATCATCCCCACGGCCCGCAGGGTTCTGTACGCCTGCCAGATCACAGCCGAGCCCAGACTCATGGAGCCCGTCTACCTGGTGGAGATTCAGGTGAGGAGATTCACCTGCAAGAGTCATGAGCTGTATGAGCTTCATCTAACGGTTCTGTGTATCAGGGTTCCCACGGGTCCTGAAATCCTTGAAAGTTTGTGAAACTGAGAAAAATTCAAGGCCCTGGAAAGTTTGTGGAAATAAACATAAGGACCTTTCTATGGAAGCTTGTTTCCGCCACAGAATAAAACATTTTAAAATATAATTGCGACTTTTTATCTCACAATTGCGAGTTTAAATCTCGCAATTCTGACTTTTTTTTCTCGCAATTGCGACTTTATATCACGCAATTCTGACTTTATAACACATAATTGCAAGTTTATATCTCGCAATTCTGACATCTTTTCTCACAATTGTGAGATATAAAGTCCAATTCTAAGGAAAAAAAAGACTGACTTTTTTTTTTTACCTCAATAGTTTATATCTCACAATTCTGACTTTATAACACGCAATTCTGACTTTATATCTGCTAATTGCGTATTTTATATCTGCTAATTGCGTATTATAAAGTCACAATTGCGAGAAGTAAGAATTCTGACTTTATAAGATGCAATTGCAACTATTTCATGCAATTCTGACTTTATAACACGCAATTGTGACTATTTCACGCAATTTTGACTTTATAGTACGCAATTGCGAGATGTAAACTCGCAGTTGTGAGAAAGTTGCAATTATCTTTTAAAACGTTTTATTCTGTGGCGGAAACAAGCTTCCATACCTTTCACACTGAGATTCCGGAAGTGTCCCAGGATCGTTTGATTTTGGTTCATTCACTCTGCCAGTGATTGTCTGGAATCTGTGAGTGCATTCACACACATCCCGTAAAGACACAACGTCAGGATAGCATGTGACGTGTAACGTACACGTCAAACATGTGGTACAACAGAGGAAGTTAGCATTTTTTTTTTCGGATTTGGTCGTACATTAACGCATCGCATACCGTTCCACAAAGCTGGCGAACGATCTCAGGCCCTGGATTTTTTTTTTTTTTTTTTATAAACATGCATGGATACAGGTCCTCGAAAGTGCTTGAATTTGAAGTTTTCTGGAAAAAAATCCATATTTCCTCCGGTCTGCTAATGTTATGTGCCAACACTTCATGGCCTATGCACACTAGCTAGCATGCATGCTTGATTTACGTTAGTTACTCGCATTTACGCGTTACGTTGTGTTTCCCGCATGAGGTACTTATTGTACGTTGCCATGACGCATGAAACTACTACAATGGTACCTCAACGTTTCGCAGACAGCCGTGAAACATTGCAAAACTAGACTGATGTAAACTTGCTCTCACTTGAAATGTGTCCCCTCATTAAGTCCTTTAATTTGAGGGTTTTGGACCGGGAAAGTCCTTGAATTTGAAGTTAACCGAGGTGTGGGAACCCTGGCTCATGTCCTGGCTGGTCTATGATGAGAAATCATGCACCACTCTGATGAAGTGATGGATAACCCCAACCACTAATATCTGAGACCTCCACAGACATGAACACAGTCAGATCTACAGTGTTGTCTTGAAGGACAACTGTTCCTGGACATACATTTTGAATATTAAATTATAATTAGTGGTGTCATGATGCAAAATCACGATTCAACACAAATACTGAACTCGAGATATGATACTAGCATATACTTATGTTTACACAATATGTTTGAGTGTTTCTCACCCGCATCTCTCTCTCACACACACAGTGCCCAGAGCAGGTGGTCGGCGGCATCTACGGTGTGTTGAACAGGAAACGAGGCCACGTGTTCGAGGAGTCACAGGTCATGGGAACGCCCATGTTTATCGTTAAGGCCTTCCTTCCCGTCAACGAGTCTTTCGGTGAGTAACCGTTCCCATTCCTCTTCGACTGCTGCTTTCTTCATTGCTTTTTTCTAATAAAATAAAATGCATTGTATTAGAAGTCGATTTTTACCAAAATGCACTTATTGACAAATTTAAGGACAATTTAAGTCCCATTTTATTAATATAAAAGCGTGTCTGTTTCTTTGCTGATGTCCTCTGTCTGTGTGCAGGTTTCACAGCTGACCTGCGCTCCAACACCGGCGGTCAGGCGTTCCCTCAGTGTGTGTTCGACCACTGGCAGATTCTGCCCGGCGACCCCAAAGACGCCGCAACCAAGCCTTTCCAGATCGTCGCCGAGACACGCAAACGCAAGGGCCTGAAGGAGGGCATGCCGGCACTCGACAACTTCCTGGACAAGTTATAAACCGCTGAACGACTCGTCTCCCACTGTTAGCCCAACCTCTGCGCTTTACTCTCTCATTCCCGTCTCGTTCCTTCCCTCCTGCACTCGCTTCCTTCCCTCAGAGTACACGAGAGGGACTGGACTGTACAGGGCACAAACATCACATTTCTCACATGCAAACAGGGAAGTCAAGTGGATTATGTAAATCTAAATAAAGAAAATAAAAATTGAAAATTACTCGAGTGTGTGGCGTGTCATTGCTGGTCAGTTCATATGTTGATTTCATGCGTTTATGGGCTTTAGGTGCAGTTTTGCCTTTTCTGGTCCTTTTTCTTGCACTTTTCCGAATCTTCGATTCAGAGTTTCCAACACAGCGAAATTATGAATTGAACATGTATCCTTCACAATGCAAATGTTGATTTTAAATAACTTTACATCTGTCTGATGAAAAAAACACTCCGTTCCTGGTGAAAACAAAAAAACATGTCAGTCTCTTGTAATTTATTAACATCTAGTGCTGGAAGATTTTTGCTCATAGATTTTTTTTTTATTATTCTACCGGTTTCACGGTATGACTTTTTTTTTTTTTTTTTTTTTAAAGCATGACTGGGTGTTAACCACATTTTCTGCTGATTGAGAGAGGAAATACTGCAGTAGATTAACTTTGAATGCCCTATTTTACTGTCTTACTGAGTGAATATTGTAGAAAAATTCCACTAGTATTAATACAGGTTTGAAAGGCTGTTTACAAAGAGGTGCCTTTTGGAAAATCAATTTGTGGCGGGCAGTGATGATATTGTGAACCGATGTATGGGAAAAACTAATATAATTCAGGCTAAAGAGAAAAAACGCCAGTCCAATTGAAAAACTTTACCGGGTTAGTGAAAATCATTCAACGTGTTGTACTTTATATTTTGACAGACATTGTAAAGATGATACTTTTTACATGATTTGTTACATTTAATTACCCCTTAGCAAATAAATCTGAGATTAAAAATGAGGATTTTATGAAGTAAAAAAAAAAAGTTTGATAAAATAATCAAAAAACACTCAAAGTTAATTACATATCAATATGATTTATGCTCGCCACTAATTTAATGAGACAACTGCTATATCTTATAGTTTTAGTAATAATATTGTTAAACATTGTGTCGTCAAAATGATAAATGTCAACATTATAAAGGCACAATTTCTCTTTCATTAATTTGATATAATTCAAGTTTTCTTAGTGTCTTCATGATTATCATGCTGCTTTGATCTTCTTGGGAAAAGTTTTGAGATCATGGTCACACCAAGTGCTCCTCTGGTTCCTGAATGTTCCTCAGACTCCAGGATGGATCGCAAAGACCCGAATCCTGAGCTGTGAGATGAGACTTCTGAGCGTGATGAGCTAAAAACTGAATCTCTGTCTGCTCCTGATAGGGATCTGAATGAACTGTAAGCAGAACTTCCCACAGACCATGTGTCCGACCGTTCATCTCCACTCACTGGGGAAAAACATTTAAATCAGTAAAAGGTTTGAAACTCTCATAGAACAAAATTCTGAGATTTAAAACTTTCAATATGTTCCTAAAAATAACACAGTCTATTGGCAATCATTAAAACATTATACAAATATTTTATTAATCTGATGGTATTTTACATGTTTTGTCCGTTTTATCTATGAAATATCTTTATTACAAGCCTGATTGCTATTTAATGCAATCATTTAAAGTTGACCATATAGATGTATAGAGAAGAAGAAATGATCAGTATAAACAGGTGCTTAAAAAATGTTGATCATCAACCTAAGAAGATCAAACTAAATATTATATGTGCTTTTTTATTTTATTTCATATCAGGTTTGCATTTATTTTCATAAATTCAATAATAAAAAAATTGAGAAAATGGAAGGAGATTTAGGCTAGAAAGGGTCCAAATTTTATTATGGGCGAAAATATGTGGTGACAAATTTACGACAATGTAGACTAAATATTATATTTTCACAACAAAACAGATGGTATTCATGGAAAACATGAGCTCTAATGCTGTAAAGAAGGTCACAGGGAGACCAAAATGTACTGAAAGTGCCAAATAAAACAAGACACTCACTGTTTGGTGGTGGAAATTCAATGCTGTTATATCGTTTTATGGCCCCTGACACGTAACTTGTGTGAGATGAATCTCTGGAATGTGATGAACTGATAATTGGGTCTGCTCCTGATCGTGATCTGAATGAACCATAAGCAGAACTTCCCACAGACCATGAATCAGATCCATCATCTCCACTCACTATAATAATGAAAGCAGAGAGCAGATCAGTAGAACATTTACAACATGAGTGCATTTGACAGACACTTTTATCCAAAGCAACTGACATGGCATTGAAGGAATATATTCATCAGTTTATGTAATTAATTCAGATGGTCAACTTTTTGTTAACTCTAAATGGGCCAGGGAAGGAGGATTCACTTGGTTCACACAGAAACAGAACATTAGGTATATGATTAAAATGTTCAATGTTGTTTGACCCTGCAGCTTTTGCCTGGTTTTCTAATGAAGCTAAACAGGGTTGACCAAGTATAGGTCTCTGCAGGACAGTAATAGGAGTTACCAGATCAGTGGGTGAGGCCATAAACAGAGGGGCGTTTTCAACCGTGTTCCCTGATTTGCCCACGATCACAGTGTGGGTAGGGTTTAGGGGTGGGGTTGGGTGAAGGGCATAATTTTCAATGCATGATTTATAAACACCCACCAGTTTGAAAACACCCACAAATTTAGAAACGTCCACTTGTTCTGCAGAGACCCCATACTCATTGAACCTGGTCAGTATCAGGAAGGTAAAATGCAGTCTTGGTAATAGCACTTATATGAGATTGAAATGTAAGTGACAAATAATAGTATGAGCAACCCCAGAGCCCGTCTACGGAGAGCCTGGCCACTCCCTATTAAGTCCTATTGTACTGAATTGTGGTTGTAGTTCCACCAGAGTTCCACTGGGGGCGATCGCCCATGAGTGCACAATGAATGGGAGTCTATGGAGCTAGAAGGCTAAATTTGTCTCTTTCACCCGATTGCCGTTGAGAAATCTCAGATTTGATTGTAGGTTTTGCAAGTTCAACATGGGTTATAGGTCGAAAGTTGAATGAACGAGTACTTCTGTCCTTTTGATTTCTTACAGGTTGAGTTGTTGTTGCCCATAACACGCTAGCATTCTGCTAATGAACGCTGATTGGTCAGTGAAGGACTGATTACGACCAGAGATACCGCTTGATGGTCTTTTAAAACAACAAAACAAAAACTCTTCTAGCGCGTGTGTTTACCTGTGTCAGCTGTGTTGTGTGTTTCCCTGTGTCAGCTGTGTTGTGTGTTTCCCTGTGTCAGCTGTGTTGTGTGTTTACCTGTGTTTCCCTGTGTCAGCTGTGTTGTGTGTTTGCCTGTGTCAGCTGTGTTGTGTGTTTCCCTGTGTCGGCTGTGTTGTGTGTTTACCTGTGTCAGCTGTGTTGTGTGTTTACCTGTGTCAGCTGTGTTGTGTGTTTGCCTGTGTCAGCTGTGTTGTGTTTACCTGTGTCAGCTGTGTTGTGTGTTTGCCTGTGTCGGCTGTGTTGTGTGTTTCCCTGTGTCGGCTGTGTTGTGTGTTTGCCTGTGTCAGCTGTGTTGTGTGTTTACCTGTGTCAGCTGTGTTGTGTGTTTACCTGTGTTTCCCTGTGTCAGCTGTATTGTGTGTTTGCCTGTGTCAGCTGTGTTGTGTGTTTGCCTGTGTCGGCTGTGTTGTGTGTTTGCCTGTGTCAGCTGTGTTGTGTGTTTACCTGTGTCAGCTGTGTTGTGTGTTTACCTGTGTCGGCTGTGTTGTGTGTTTGCCTGTGTCGGCTGTGTTGTGTGTTTGCCTGTGTCAGCTGTGTTGTGTGTTTACCTGTGTTTCCCTGTGTCAGCTGTATTGTGTGTTTGCCTGTGTCGGCTGTGTTGTGTGTTTGCCTGTGTCAGCTGTGTTGTGTGTTTGCCTGTGTCAGCTGTGTTGTGTGTTTCCCTGTGTCAGCTGTGTTGTGTGTTTACCTGTGTTTCCCTGTGTCAGCTGTGTTGTGTGTTTCCCTGTGTCAGCTGTGTTGTGTTTGCCTGTGTCAGCTGTGTTGTGTTTCTCCCTGTGTCGGCTGTGTTGTGTGTTTACCTGTGTCAGCTGTGTTGTGTGTTTACCTGTGTCGGCTGTTGTGTGTTTCCCTGTGTCGGCTGTGTTGTGTGTTTGCCTGTGTCGGCTGTGTTGTGTGTTTGCCTGTGTCAGCTGTGTTGTGTGTTTACCTGTGTTTCCCTGTGTCAGCTGTGTTGTGTGTTTCCCTGTGTCAGCTGTGTTGTGTGTTTACCTGTGTCGGCTGTGTTGTGTGTTTGCCTGTGTCGGCTGTGTTGTGTGTTTGCCTGTGTCAGCTGTGTTGTGTGTTTACCTGTGTTTCCCTGTGTCAGCTGTGTTGTGTGTTTGCCTGTGTCGGCTGTGTTGTGTGTTTGCCTGTGTCAGCTGTGTTGTGTGTTTGCCTGTGTCAGCTGTGTTGTGTGTTTCCCTGTGTCAGCTGTGTTGTGTGTTTACCTGTGTTTCCCTGTGTCAGCTGTGTTGTGTGTTTCCCTGTGTCAGCTGTGTTGTGTTTGCCTGTGTCAGCTGTGTTGTGTTTCTCCCTGTGTCGGCTGTGTTGTGTGTTTACCTGTGTCAGCTGTGTTGTGTGTTTACCTGTGTCGGCTGTGTTGTGTGTTTGCCTGTGTCGGCTGTTTGCCTGTGTCGGCTGTGTTGTGTGTTTACCTGTGTCGGCTGTGTTGTGTGTTTACCTGTGTCGGCTGTGTTGTGTGTTTCCCTGTGTCGGCTGTGTTGTGTGTTTGCCTGTGTCGGCTGTGTTGTGTGTTTGCCTGTGTCGGCTGTGTTGTGTGTTTACCTGTGTCGGCTGTGTTGTGTGTTTCCCTGTGTCGGCTGTGTTGTGTGTTTCCCTGTGTCGGCTGTGTTGTGTGTTTCCCTGTGTCAGCTGTGTTGTGTTTGCCTGTGTCAGCTGTGTTGTGTGTTTCCCTGTGTCGGCTGTGTTGTGTGTTTACCTGTGTCGGCTGTGTTGTGTGTTTACCTGTGTCGGCTGTGTTGTGTGTTTCCCTGTGTCGGCTGTGTTGTGTGTTTCCCTGTGTCGGCTGTGTTGTGTGTTTGCCTGTGTCGGCTGTGTTGTGTGTTTACCTGTGTCAGCTGTGTTGTGTGTTTACCTGTGTCGGCTGTGTTGTGTGTTTCCCTGTGTCGGCTGTGTTGTGTGTTTCCCTGTGTCGGCTGTGTTGTGTGTTTGCCTGTGTCGGCTGTGTTGTGTGTTTGCCTGTGTCGGCTGTGTTGTGTGTTTGCCTGTGTCGGCTGTGTTGTGTGTTTGCCTGTGTCGGCTGTATTGTGTGTTTGCCTGTGTCAGCTGTGTTGTGTGTTTGCCTGTGTCAGCTGTGTTGTGTGTTTGCCTGTGTCGGCTGTGTTGTGTGTTTGCCTGTGTCGGCTGTGTTGTGTGTTTACCTGTGTCAGCTGTGTTGTGTGTTTGCCTGTGTCGGCTGTGTTGTGTGTTTCCCTGTGTCAGCTGTGTTGTGTGTTTGCCTGTGTCGGCTGTGTTGTGTGTTTACCTGTGTCAGCTGTGTTGTGTGTTTACCTGTGTCTGCTGTGTTGTGTGTTTACTTGTGTCGGCTGTGTTGTGTGTTTGCCTGTGTCGGCTGTGTTGTGTGTTTACCTGTGTCGGCTGTGTTGTGTGTTTACCTGTGTCAGCTGTGTTGTGTGTTTCCCTGTGTCGGCTGTGTTGTGTGTTTACCTGTGTCAGCTGTGTTGTGTGTTTACCTGTGTCAGCTGTGTTGTGTGTTTCCCTGTGTCAGCTGTGTTGTGTGTTTCCCTGTGTCAGCTGTGTTGTCGATGCCTCGAGAGAAAAGAAAGTGCAGAGCGGGAAAGCACCAAAGTGACTGAAGGATTGCCGTAAAGCAGTATCTCTGGTCGTACGATGTGTATGACGTCATTGACATTTTAAAAGACTTTTTAAAGCAAATAAGTGACTCTAAAAAATTATATCCTGAGAAAAGTGGATTTTGATGGGTATAGCGCCACAGACCTCCATTCATTCTGGACAAAATGGCTATCTCCGATTTTGATTTAGGCAGGGAAAATTTTCTGCTATGTCGAATTTTGTCCAAAACCTACTTTTGCGAACTAGTCCCTGGTTTTTCGCCCGATCGGAACCAAACCAGTCTAGGACAATTCTCTGGACTCTCTAGATCAATAATTATCAAAAAAAGTTGAACTTTTGCATTTGGGTGGCTGTAACAGGGTCATTTAGAAAAGGGGTGTGGCAAAATACACTCAAAAGCCTATAAATCCCAAAGGAAAACTCAGAACTTCACAAAAATTGATGAGCATATGTGTCAGAACATGGTGAGGAAGAATGCAGAGTTTCATGGAGATCGGACCATAGGTGGCGCTATAACTGGCAAAAAGCCTTCATTCTTATTAGGGGTTCAAGCATGAAATGCTGAAACCCTCTTGTAATTGTAAGGATTTGCAAAACGCATCGTGCAGGACAAACCGTAAGGCCTAGAGACTTGAAACCTGGCCAGATGGTAGGCCTCCATTTGGGGACAACCTATCAGAGTATGACCCCGAATGGCCCATAGGTGGCGCTACAGCAACCAAAAGTTCAAAATTGCTCATAACTCTAAGACCGCTTGTACCAGGATCAAGTGTCTTATATCGTTGGAATCCGTGGCTGGAGTCGGACAAAATGGCTATTTCCGATTTGCTCGCCCTTCAGGCGCCAATTTCGAGTAAATTGCATTTTTTTAAAAAACCTATTTTTGCGAACTTCTCCTAGGTTTTTGGCCCGATCGGAACCAAACCACTGCAAGAATATTCTCTGGAGTCTGACAATCAATAATCATCCGAAAAATTTAAAATTTCAATTAATGGTCGATAAGGGGAACCAAAATATATGATGGCACCAGGTCCACTTTTTCTAAAACGGTTATAAATTGTGAACGGAAAGAGATTTTTTTGCTTAACTTGGGATACATCTTCCTGAGCTCAATCTGAGATCACTTGAAAAAAATTGCAACAATTGGCCACTTGGTGGCACTATAAAACGGTTATAACTTGTGAACAGAAAGAGATATTTTCGCAAAACTTGGGACACATGTTCATGAGCTCATTCTGAGGTCACGTGAAAAAAAATCATGACAATTGGCCACTTGGTGGCACTATAAAATGGTTATAACTTGTGAGCGGAAAGAGATATTTTCGCTAAACTTGGGACAAATGTTCATAAGCTCAATCTGAGTTGACATGAAAAAAATCGTGACAATTGGCCACTGGGTGGCGCTATAACAGTGAAAAAAATCATGAAAATAGCTATAAGCGCACCCAACTGTTAGTCTACTGAAAATTGGCATGCAGTCTCTTTGTCCAGGGTGCCATGATAGTCTATGAGAACATTGGTGTATCTAAAAAAACTCAGTGTACGTCATTGGCACAATGCCTTGAAGGAGCCTTAGAAGTTTCAAGCCAGTGTTTTTTCACAGGAGTGACCTCCTAAGACTCCTGAATCCTTGCCGAGTCCAACAATACCAAACATGCCATGTTTCGCCTTATGGTTTTTGTAAGTGTCATTTAGAGCTTTAAAAAATTGTGTTTATCTTCAAAGCCGTTAGTCCGATCGAGACAACAACAAAAAAACAAAGGAAATTTGAAAACATAGGTAAATAGCTAAACAATAATGCCAAAATGTTAAAATTATTATAGGAACTGACAAAAAAATGAATTAAATCCAATCAATTTCACCCATGGATCATTTTGATGCTCTCACATGTTTGAAACGAACAATGATGGATTGTGATGAAATTTGTTTTGAATTGGGACTGGCGAATCCCCGTCCATACTGTCAATGACCATTCGCAAAGACCCGCCCACTTTAGTTACTGTTGCTATGTCTGACAAGCAACACCACTCTCACACCACACTAAGTTCTCACGCAGTGAAAAATACATTGCGGATCAGAGAGGAGACTGCGCGCTGACAGACAAGTACTTTTGATATGAAACAAATGGCGCTATTCACTGCGTCATCATTGCACGCGCCAGACGGAGTATCCTGAATAAAAAACAGCAAAAACAAAAACATCCAAAAACAGCATACACTCGATTTCCTCCATTGTCCTGTGTGTGTGGCAGCGGATGTATCTCGCATAGAAGATTAAGTCACGGCAGTTTCCTGCGGCGTCGCTATGACGACCAGTTACTATTGTGGAGGTACTATCTGCAATAGAAATTGGAGCGAAAAGCGAGCCGAGCCGAGCCGAGTCGAGTCGAGTTGAGCTGGTACTGGTAATGGAAAAGCGCCAAAAGTCTCACCTTTCAAATGTAGTCATTTTTTAGAGACATTTAAACAATAAATACCGTTTTGTGACTCTTTAATGTGTCTGACAGATCGCTGTAGACTCGAGGCTCAGTTAAAGCTGCTCGTGAACCGATCATCTCTTCCTTCTAGTTATAATATTTACTAGTCAATGGCGATTCTATTGCCAATGTGTGCGTAGAGGGTTGATGAGATGGAATTAATGTAGCCCCATCAATAGATAAACAATAGATAAAAGTTCAGACTTTTTTAAACCTAAAAAGGAAAGACCATTGGGAGAAATCAGAATTATATATTTTTTATACTTATTAGGACACAAATAATACATTTTCACGTTTATTTTATTTTAAACTTCACCTAATGGGCATGGAAAGCTGCTATAGCTGCCATATAGGCTACACCTTAATAGCGGACGGGGTAAGACCAGCAGAGAAGCGATCTTGGAGACAGCGGGCAGTTAACTGGGTCCTAACCACGCTCTCTACACCAAACGGTGAAAACATTCCACTTTAGGCCGTACAGTCTCCTTGTGGATGGAGCTCTAGAGTATGGTCTTGATCACTCCGGCTGACATGCCAGCCTCTAGATACAGAGCCCCCTTAGGGGCCAGACACACAGTTTCCACAGCTCTGGGAAAGAAGGTCCTTCCTGAGGGGAATCTCCCACGGAGGACCTGCCAGGAGTGATATGATGTCCGAGAACCATATTCGGGCCGTCCAGAACGGGGCTACCAAGAGTAGACTAACCCTGTCCCGACGGACCCTCTCTTGAACTTGAAACAATCTACATTGTTAAAAGCGCTATATAAATGAGGATGACTTGAACTCCCGAGAGCAGAGCCTTGGCCTGTACCATGGCATCCAGCTTGTCTGGGGTATGGGGAGAACCACAGCGGACAGGTGGTTATAAGGTGGTTCTCTGGGCAGGTGTTAACATGCTCTTTTTTGTGTTGAGTCTCAACCTCAAGTACTTTATATGGCCAAGAACTGAACCGGCATTTCCTGAGACTGGGCCAGTATCAGCCAGTCATATAGTGTCACTATCACTAGTATCAGCCAGTATCAACCAGTATCAACCATATATAGTTCAATACATGGAAGCCCTGGAGCCTCAGAAGGGCCAGATCTGCATCCAAGCATTTGGTAAACCTGATATTGGTAAACTTCGCCCCCAAAAGCAAACCTCAGGAACTTCCTGTGAGAAGGAAGGATGGGTATGTGGAAGTATGTGTCCTCGGACCTGATTTGACTCACGATGGTGGGAATAGCCAACATCCTGAACCTGAATCTCCACAGAGAACGGTTCAGATGCTGCAGATTTATCATTCATTAATTCAGGCTCTTAACGTCGAGGACGACGATTGGCATGGCGATTCAGTGCACCAAGTTTTGCTACCGTACAGGAGAGTGCTGAGAATACAGGCCTTGTAAACTTTGAAGTTGCTATGTAACCAGATTTTAAACCTTCCTACATTTGGAAATGCATAGAAACCTTCCTACATTTGATCTTACGATAATTTCTCTGATGTGCGTACATGACACAAAAACCGTGCATGTGCCTCTCTTCCAGATGTGAAATTTATAAATCGCAAATGATTTAGGAATTGTGTGCAGCAGAATGGTTTCCGATCTCTGCATTGTAAATGCTGCCTTATTAATGTCATTAACATGTAAAAGAGCACCAGTCAACGTCCACATCTTTTACTTGAGAATGAAGAACGGCAAGAATTGCTTAGATTTCCAAATACCTGCAGTACTCCGACTCTCTGTCACAAGAAAAAAGTGTGTATGTCAGCTTAGACCCTGATGTGGTGCTAAGAACTTTTCCACGTCAAAGACCATTTTTATAAACATTAATGTTGGCATGGATTTTAGAGTACACAAACTATAAGATCAATTCTGTGCTTTCACACATTTTAAAAAATAGGCCCATAGTCTAGAACAACGAGGAAACACATCTGAGGCTATATGTAGATAATATTCATAATATTTTATGATGTCACTCACTAGTCTGTGATCTGAATTCCTCTCTCCATTTGTCCAGGTGCCCTTCAGTTTTATTTCTACCATCCATCTCTTGTAAAATCTTTCTGTCTATTTCAAAATGGCAGCCGTTGTTTTGTGCCACTGTCTCCTCAATCTTCTCCAGCAGCTCCTTGATCTGAGTGTCGTCACTCCTGTTGCGATTGTTGAGAACATGAAACCTGTTCCCACATTTGTCCAGCAGCCACTGGAGATCCGGCCCTTCACTCTCAATGTACTGCTCTATAGATGTGTGTAACAGAGAGTCTCCACCAGTGAACAGCACTATAGTGTGACTCCAGACTCTCTCACTGAGAAGATCCAGATGCTCCTGCAATGCTTTTCTCTCAGTCTCTTTAAATCTAGCGTCCACACGTATGATCAGTAGTACAGCGTGTGGTCCTGGAGGACACAGAGACACACTGAGCAAAATCTCCTGTTTCAGTAACTCAGGACTGAACTTTACAGAGTGATTCCACCACCATCCTGGAGCTTCAACGACAGTGATGTGTCTGTCTGCTACTTCTCCATGTCTCTTCACACACTGAGCAGATTTCTTCAAGTCAAACTCCTCTCTGCCCAGGATGGTGTTTCCAGCTGAACTCTTACCAGCTCCTCTATATCCCATCAACACAATCCTGAGCTCTGAGAGATGTTGGGCGTCACCTGCAACAAATACAGAACAAACACACTTCTTAAGGTGGGTGACATCTTAAATCTTCTTAAATAATCTCTCTTTGTGAAAAAGGAGTTACTGAAATTAAATGGTCCCTCTAAACAATGAATAAATCTCTCTCTTGTGGCTGTTCTCACATTAGAAAGCATTATCAATGCACTGGTGGCTATTAGCACCAGAAAATACATGACTGTATTACATTTACCATCTACATTCATTTACTAGATGGAAAGAAAGCCAAAAAAGGCCATTTTTGACTGCTTATAATGATAAAAGACGTTAAAAGACAGCCTAAATTGGCATAAACAGATCCAAAATCCTACCTGTATTTACCAACATGAAAGCAGTAGGCTAAAGGTTTTTCACAAAAACTTTGAACATGTTGACATTTCTTCTTTCATAAAAATAGCCTCTAATCTTACAAATGTCCATTTTACATGACATATTTTTTGCCTTGCGTTCCGTTCACACCAAGGATGATAACTATAAAGATAACGATAAAGATATAGTTCTAAAATAGCAGAGTTCACACCACAAAAATAAAGATAAAGATGTGAGGAATGATATCGTTGGGATCATTTTCATAACTATTTTTTTCCAGCTGTCGAATGATAAAACACTGACAGCCAATCAGAATCCACTCGAAAGGGCTCGCCTCACACATTTAAAATGGCAGACTACATTGCTGAGAACTTAATCGCAGAGGTACAGAAAAATCAACCACTTCTTGACAAGTCAAGCTCCATTTCAAGAAAATGGATATGGAAAACAATCGTTCATACCCTCTGAATAAATGGTGAGAAGAATTACCTCAGGAATCCAGCGCTCCTTTGCGGTGAAAAAGACCAGGTGTTGTTTTTGTTTCACTATATTGGCTACGTCAGCTAAATTCACTGTTAGATTGTTAGATCAATTACAATGACTTCATTTAAAACACAGCATGCTGAGGACATCTGCGGGTTAAAGCCGTGTAAGTGCAACAAAAACAACAAAAACATGTTCAGCGTTGTACACACTTTGAAACCACAGCGTGCCAGTGTAGGAAACTCAGAAGTGAAGACCAGAAGACTTGGTTGTATCTTCAGCTGGATTCTTTAATGAGAACACGAGCTGTCGGTAGCTGCAGTCATCAAGTCTAACTAAGGCAGTGTACATTGTAGTTTATATACATTTAGAGGGCAGTGCTTAGAAATGCAGACAAAGCACCTGGGTGACGACCTTAAACAAAGCATGCAAATGAAGTACCCTGGTTTAGGAACCCGCCCTAGACTCTAGAGCAGGGGTCCCCAACTGGCGGACCGGGGTCCAGGTCCGGACCCCGAGACTTTTTTATCCGGACCTCTAAACATTTTTGTTAAAAAGTTTTGGAATAAAAATAAAAATAAATTTTTACCGAAAGTTATTTTTGAACAGGCGTGCGCGAGGGCAGCTATGTCTGTGTCAGGTCCTTTGCAAGAGCCGGGGTCCGGAGAGATCACAAACTTTGGCGCGTACACACATTACTATGAGATTCGTGAATGGATTATTATGTCTTTGTCAAAAATTAGAAAAGTGGACTCTGAAAACCGCATCTTTCGAGATGAGTGGACTGAAGCGTACGCGTTCATTTTGCCGTCATCGAGCTCTACGAGGCCCGTGTGTCTTATTTGTTCGGAGTCCGTTGCTCTTATTAAAAGTGGAAACATCAAGCGGCATTTCGAGACAAGACACAACACTTTCAATGAAAATTACCCGCCAGGATCACCCGCGAGGACGAGGAAAATTAGTGAACTGAAAGGACAGTATGAGCGTGCAACACGGGTGATAACACAGTCCCTTACAGCACAGCAACGAGCCTACGAGTGCTCACTTCGAGTACAGTGGATTTTGGGCAAACATAAAAAGCCTTTTACTGACTCTGGAATGGTGAAAGAATGTATGGAGGCGATGGCAGACACGCTGTTTGAGGGTAAAGAAGGACAGCAGCTAAAACAAAAGGTTCGTCAGATTCCTTTATCATCCACAACAACAACAAGAAGAGCTGAGCTGCTGTCGGAAGATGTGCAGTCCCAGCTTGACAGCGCCATCCAAAGTGCCCCGTGCATTGCGTTAGCTGCTGATGAATCAACAGACGTAAGTGACAACGCTCAGCTCTTGGTGTATGTCCGATTCTATCATGAGGAGACTAAAACATTTGTAGAGGACATTTTAGGCGTCACAGCTTTAAAAACGCATACCAGGGGAGAGGACATATATTTGGCCATAAAGGAAATGCTGACACAGAGGAGAATCGATGTAAAAAATGTTGTCTCTATCACCACTGACGGGGCACCGTCTATGATGGGAAGAGAAAAGGGTGCAGTCAGTCGACTGAAAGAGGACAACCCAGAGCTCTTGTCATATCACTGCATTATCCACATGTCTGTTCTCTGCTCCACACTTTCAGAGCACCACGCAGAAGTTATGAACACCATCACCAAACTAGTTAACTTTCTCAGGGCTTCATCAGCTCACCAGCATCGTCTGCTCAGGGAGTTCTTAGCAGAAGTAGATGCTCCTGCCAATGACCTGCTCTTGCACTCCAATGTCAGATGGTTGAGTAAAGGAAAAGTGCTGGCTCGCTTTTGGAAGATAAGAAATGAAATTAAAGATTTCCTTGCACAACAAAAGAGTCACAAGGCTCAGGTGTTTTTGCACTTTTTAGAACAGGAAAGTAACATGGACACACTGGCCTTTCTGGTTGACATCACAGGGCATTTAAATGACCTCAATCTGAAGCTTCAAGGGAAAGACAATTCTGTGTGTGACTTGGTGGCTGCAGTCCAGTCTTTTCAGAGGAAACTGGACATTCTGAAAATGGATCTTGAGCAGGACTGTACACATTTTCCTTCAATGAAGGAAATACAGGAGAGAAATGTCACTGCTCATTCTGACTTTATCCAAAAGTTGATTGAAAACTTTAAGGCTCGCTTTGATGGCTTTACATTGGGAGATCAGCTGATGCTCTTTGTTAGGAGTCCATTTTTTGTTAAGAATGTTATTTCTTTCTCAAAGGAGGCAGTAAATATGTACAAATGGGCTAATGCACAGGCCCTTCAAATGGAGCTATTAGATTTACAGGCTGATGTAGTGTTAAGAGAGCAATGTGAATCCTCTGACCCTGTCACATTTTGGCTGCAGATTGTGCCAAAGGCAAAGTTTCCTGTACTTAACAAAGTGGCAGTGTACACATTAACAATGTTTGGCTCTACCTATAGCTGTGAGTCAGCCTTCTCTACGCTAAACATCATTAAGAATAAGTATCGCTCACAACTGACCAATGACCATGTGCATGCATGTCTGAGAATTGCTTTGACTCCATTCCTACCCAGATTTAAGAGATTGGCTGCCAGTGCCAATGCAAATTTCTCACACTGAGCTAAGTTTACAAACTTGCTTGTTTACAAAAATGTTTACTTTATTTTTTGTTGCACTAATAGAAGTATTGTTTAACACTTTTTATATAATGCATTATGAGGTGCATTATTTGTTCCATTTTTGCACTTTTGAAATACAATGTTTGCAAGTTTATGTGCAATAGCAGCTGTTCACAACACTGAATGTATTTTTCTTTGAGTGGTTATGAAGGTAAATCATTTGCACCTAATATATTAAGATTGTGACTTTCAGTATTTATTTTTATGCTTCCTGTTGCTGTTATTGATGTTGAAAGGTTTGACATTTGAATATTTGCACTAAAATGAAATAACATACTTGAATGAATTTCAACAACATCAGTTGAATACATTTAAAGATAAATATTTTATTGTCAATGGTTTTATTGTCAATTTGTTGACATGGTTACAATTTAATAAAAGGGAAGAAAACTGAATTATTGCCGGGTGTTTTTGCATGTCCGGACCCTCGTTTACTGGGCTGATCGGGTTAGTGGACCTCTTGCCAATTTAGTTGGGGACCCCTGCTCTAGAGTGTTACCAATCCTAATCCAATCAGCATAACTACGACTGGGACAGGGGCTCCAAGAGCCATTAAAGACAAAGGGTGAGAGTCTCAGGAATCTGACTCATTTAACTTACAATAGAGAGAACGTCTCAGGTTACGACTGTAACCTATGTTCCCTGAGTACAGGGAACGAGACACTACGTCAAAATGACGCTATGGGGAATGCCCCAGGCGTGACAGGTGTCTGAAATCAAATATCAACTCACGTCAATCATGTTGACCGGCGACAGCCTGTGAATCATCAGCTTGATTGATTAACGCGCGACCTGGATGTATAAAGGGGAGCCTTGCACACATGACAACATCCTATCATCTGAAGGGACTGTTGCAGGCAGGCCCCGAGGCATGGCAGGAAGACGTAGTGTCTCGTTCCCTGTTCTCAGGGAACATAGGTTACAGTCGTAACCTGAGAAGTTCCCTTTCGAAAGGGAACTCTGCACTACGTCAGAATGATGCTATGGGGAACGATATACCAACGCCACCATGCTGAGGGGAGTGCATGCCCAAAGGCAGTGACAACTGTCCGAACCAGTCATTCAGAAACATTGGAACCACTCACCCTTAGGTCACATCGGGCTGTCAGTGACAGCACTCCCTACCGGTCATAGCCCAAGCTAATGAACCAAGAAACCGCCAGAACATAGTTAATGGGGGGTATATCTGGGCCAGCTCAAAGGCTTAGGACATCAGCTTCCAATAGAAGGGGTCCCTTCTAGGGAGTGTGGCTAGGGGACCCAAGGGACTCCCAGCCAGTCACTATTCAGGGGAGCGTGCCACCTGAAATGCCACCAGGCAGGCCTGACCTGGTGTCACTACATAAGACACTACAGTCTGGCCACTTCCTGTCTGTCCGAAGACAGAGCCTCTGGACACTTGCCTTAGGAAAGCCTGCGGGCCCAGCTCGCCCTCCCCCTCCTGTGAGAGCTCTTCGGCCTCTGCCACAACGCCAGGGCCCACACCCTCCTCCATCTGCTCGAGGTGAACTAAAAACAACTGATACCAGCTCTCAGTGATGTGTTTTGGGTCCCCGCTCTGATAACAGTAACTTTCTCAAATGTTTACAGAACAAGCGGGAACCCAGTGTGCCTGTATCTTTCTCTATTGCTGTTCTATTACAAGATAGAAAGTCTAAGGCCTTCAATAGCCGTGCAGCAAACCTAACTAATCTGGTGCCTATTACACGTCAAAGTAAGATTGATGTGGGGACAAAAAGTAAGACTGTTAAGTTAGCACTTTTAAACATTCGTTCACTTAAAAATAAATCACTTCTAGTCAACGATTTAATAACCACAAACAACCTGGATTTTATGCTTCTAAATGAAATCTGGCTAGAAGACAGCTGCAGTGCAACAGTCCTCAATGAAACAGCCCCTCCGAACTTTACTTTTATGAGTGTCTGCAGAGCTGTTAAGAGAGGTGGGGGTCTAGCTGCTCTTTTTAAAGATATCTATCAATGTAAGCAAATATCATTTGGGAATTACCCTTCTTTCGAATATCTGGGTATTGTGTTGAAAGGTGCTCCACGCATTTTACTTATCATTATTTACAGGCCTCCAAAATACTCTCCAGCCTTTGCTGAGGACTTTACAGAACTGTTATCAGCAATTACCTCAGAGTTTGACTGTTTTGCCATTGCAGGAGATTTTAACATTCACATAGATAATGCAGAAAACAATATGGCAAAAGAAATCAAAACTGTTTTAAAAACTTTTGATCTGACTCAGCATGTACATGGACCCACACACAATCGTGGACACACTCCAGATTTACTTATCAGTAAGGGTCTAAACATTTCATTAATTGTTATTAAGGATGTAGCACTGTCTGATCATTTCTGTATTTTCTTTGATATATTGATCTCTCCTGCCATTGAAGCTAAATCTGTGTCTGTCAAGAAGAGATGCTTAAATGAGAACACCAGTGTACTATTTATGAAGGCTATATCCTTAACACCAAGTATATCTGCTGACTCTGTTGATTTTCTCCTTGATTCTTTTAACTCAAAAGTTAAAGGTATAATTGATGATATTGCTCCTGTTAAAGTCAGGAAGAAGAGTGGCAGACAAAAAGCACCTTGGAGAAACTCAACAGCAGTGCAAAATATGAAAAGACAATGCAGAAAAGCAGAGCGCATGTGGCGGAAGACTAAACTTGTAGTCCATTATAACATCTACAAAGACAGCCTCCATGCTTTCAATATGGAACTAGGCAAAGCTAGACAGACTTTCTTCTCAAATATTATAAACAGCAATTTAAACAACACACGCACTCTTTTTGCTACTGTAGAGAGACTGACAAACCCTCCAAGCCAGATTCCCAGTGAAATGCTCTCAGTGAACAAGTGTAGTGAGTTTGCTTCGTTCTTCTCTGAGAAAATCAGTAATATCAGAAAGGTGATCAGCACATCCTTGAGTTGCAATGAGGTCAGACAGATCAAACCACCTGAGAAAGTAGTTACTATGTCTGATTTCAAAGAAATTGATGGCAAAATTTTGGAAGAAACTGTACAGCACCTTAAAACATCAACATGCGCTCTTGACACACTTCCCACATCATTTTTCAAAAGTGTGTTAAACAGTTTAGAAGCAGATCTTCTAGAAGTGGTAAATGCCTCACTTCTCTCTGGGAGTTTTCCAAACTCCCTGAAAACTGCAGTTGTCAAGCCCCTCCTGAAAAAGAGCAATCTGGATAAGACCATATTAAGCAACTAAAGACCGATCTCAAATCTTCCTTTCATAGGCAAGATCATTGAAAAAGTTGTCTTCAATCAGCTGAACAAATTCTTGAGCTTGAATGGATACTTTGACAATTTTCAATCTGGTTTCCGACCGCACCACAGCACAGAGACAGCGCTCATAAAGATAATAAACGATATTCGCTTAAATACTGATTCAGGCAAATTATCAGTGCTGGTGCTACTAGACCTCAGTGCTGCATTTGACACTGTCGATCATAACATACTTCTTGACAGGCTGGAAAACTGGGTGGGGCTTTCTGGGA
Organism: Squalius cephalus; assembly: GCA_022829025.1. Classification (NCBI taxonomy): domain Eukaryota; kingdom Metazoa; phylum Chordata; class Actinopteri; order Cypriniformes; family Leuciscidae; genus Squalius; species Squalius cephalus. The sequence continues at coordinate 44,452,510 of CM040797.1, forward strand.
TAGTCCTAAAATGGTTCAGGTCATACTTAGATGGGAGAGGTTATTATGTGAGTATAGGTGACCATAAGTCTGAGTGGACATCCATGACATGCGGAGTACCTCAAGGCTCAATTCTTGCACCACTCCTGTTCAACCTGTATATGCTCCCAATGAGCCAAATAATGAGAAAGAACCAAATTGCTTACCACAGCTATGCAGACGACACACAGATCTACTTAGCCCTATCGCCTAACGATTACAGCCCCATTGACTCCCTGTGCCAATGCATTGACGAAGTCAACAGTTGGATGTGTCAAAACTTTCTTCAGTTAAACAAAGACAAAACTGAAGTCATTGCGTTTGGAAACAAAGATGAAGTTCTCAAGGTGAACGCATACCTTCACTCTAGGGGTCAAACAACAAAAAATCAAGTCAGGAATCTCGGTGTGTCCCTAGAGTCAGACCTTAGTTTCAGTAGTCATGTCAAAGCAATAACTAAATCAGCATACTATCATCTGAAAAATATTGCAAGAATTAGATGCTTTGTTTCCAGACAAGACTTAGAGAAACTTGTTCATGCTTTCATCACCAGCAGGGTGGATTATTGTAATGGACTCCTCACTGGCCTTCCCAAAAAGACCATAAGACAGTTGCAGCTCATACAGAACGCTGCCGCCAGGATTCTGAGCAGAACCAGAAAATATGAACACATCACACCAGTCCTCAGGTCTTTACACTGGCTCCCAGTTAAATTTAGGATTGATTTTAAAGTATTGTTACTGGTATATAAATCATTCAATGGCCTAGGACCTCAATACATTGCAGATATGCTTACTGAATATAAACCCAACAGATCACTCAGATCACTAGGATCATATCAGCTAGAAATACCAAGGGTTCACTCTAAGCATGGCGAGTCCGCTTTGAGCTATTATGCCAGCCGCAGCTGGAACCAGCTTCCAGAGGAGATCAGACGTGCTCCTACAGTAGTCACATTCAGATCCAGACTCAAAACACTTCTGTTTAGCTGTGCATTTACTGAATGAGCACTGTGCCAATGTTCGTCCGACTGTTTGTACTGTATTTTATTTTATTTTTCTAAACTGTTTTAATTATTCTTATTTCTTTTATTATTTTAATTTCTTCTATGTAAAGCACTTTGAATTGCCATTGTGTATGAAATGTGCTATATAAATAAACTTGCCTTGCCTTGCCTTGCCTTGCCTTGCCTTGCCTTGCCTAGGAAGGCATCCAACGAGGGACTGCGAAGCAGGCAGTGAACCACTCAGCCCGGATCTCAGAGACGGGACATCCTGGAGAGTATGACTCAGCATAGTGCTTTACAACCCTTGCCAGCGAGGGGAGTTTCTCTACTCGATCCATGGATCTACCCAGTGTTTGTGTTTCAAAACACTGAGGAGGCCTGTGAGGGCCTAAAGGGAGCTACCTCCAGGAAGGCCTGGTAGGACCTCTAACCTGGCGACCACAACATGGGGGAGCTTGTATTCAACCACAATATGTGGGAGCTTACCTTCAGGAAGGCCGGTGAGGCCTCTAACCTGGCGACCACAGCATGTGGGAGCTCATATCAGGAAGGCCGGTGAGGCCTGTAACCTGGGGACCACAACCTGTGGGAGTTTACTTTCAGAAAGGCCCTAGAACCGAAGTCTGGGCCACGTAAGAAAGGGAATTAAGCGTACAACGCACAACCCTTACCATAAATATGGATTACAGAAAGTACATGAAAGAAAGTGCATGTACTTAGCCATTCTGAATCCAAGAAGGCCTGATGAGGCCTGTAACCTGGCGACCACAGCATGTGGGAGCTCATACTCGGGAAGGCCGGTGAGGCCTGTAACGCGGTGACCACAGTGTGTGGGAGCTCATCAGAATGTGGAAGTAGCTAGAGAAAGGCGTCTGTCGTAATATACGTGACGACAGGACGCATCTGGAGTGGGACCCGAGGTGAAAGACCAGGGTCTGAGCCACATAGGAAGGGACCGAAGCGTACAGCGCATGACCCTTACCACAAAAATGGATTTTAGAAAGTACACAGGACGTTAGTCGTGTGACTTACCATAAGCATGGGTTTAAGAAAAATAGATGAAGTAAAGGTGCATGTACTTCATCACTCTATATTCAGGAAGGCCTAGTGAGGCCTATAACCTGACAACCACAGTAAGTGGGAGCTCATTCTCAGGAAGGCCCCTGAGGCCTGTGACCTGACGACCACAGACTGTGGGAGCTCGTATCCAGGAAGGCCGGTGAGGCCTGTAACCTGGCAACCACAGCATGTGGGAACCCATGATCAGGAAGGCCAGATGAGGCCTATAACCTGATGAACGCAATGCGTGGGAGCTCACATTCAGGAAGACCTGAAGAGGCCTGCAACCTGACATGTGGAAGCTCACAACTAGTGAGGCCTAAACCCTAGCGACCACAGCGAGTGGGAGTTCACATTCAGGAAGGCCTGGAGAGGCCTGTAACCTGACATGTGAAAACTCATAACCAGGAAGGCCTTTAGGAAGCCTGAAGCCTGGTGACCACTGAATGTGGGAGCTTAACACTCAGAAAGGCCTGTGAGGCCTGAAACCTGGCGACCACAGTATGTGGGAGCTCATACTCAGGAAGGCCTGTGAGGCCTGTAACCTGGCGACCACAGTATGTGGGATACTCAGGAAGGCCTATGAGGCCTGAAACCTGGTGACCACTGTAAGTGGGAACTCACATTCAGGAAGGCCGGAAGAGGCCTATAACCTGACATGAGGAAGCTCATAACTAGGAAGACCTGCGACCACGGTGTGTGGGAGCTCATACTCAGGAAGGCCGGGTGAGGCCTGTAACCTGGCGGCCACAGTATGTGGAAGCTCACATTCAGGAAGGCCAGGTGAGGCCTGTAACCTGACATGTAGAAGACCATCACCAGGAAGGCCGGATGAGGCCTGTAACCTGGCGACCACAGTATGTGGGAGCTCATAACCAGGAAGGCCGGATGAGGCCTGTAACCTGATGACCACAGCATGTGGGAGCTCACATTCAGGAAGGCCGGGTGAGGCCTGCAACCTGACATGTAGAAGCCCATCACCAGGAAGGCCGGTGAGGCCTGTAACCTGGCGCCACAGTATGTGGGAGCTCATAACCAGGAAGGCCTGGCGAGGCCTGTAACCTGGCGACCACCGTGTATGGGAGCTCATATTCAGGAAGGCCTAGTAAGGCCTGTAACCTGATATCCCAGTATGTGGGAGCTCATAACCAGGAAGGCCGGATGAGGCCTGTAACCTGGCGACCACAGCATGTGGGAGCTCATAACCAGGAAGGCCTGATGAGGCCTGTAACCTGATGACCACAGTATGTGGGAGCTCACATTCAGGAAGGCCGGTGAGGCCTGTAACCTGACATGTGGAAGCTCATAACCAGGAAGGCCTGGTGAGGCCTATAACCTGGCAACTACAGTATGTGGGAGCTCATATTCAACCACAGTATGTGGGAGCTCATACTCAGGAAGGCCTAGTGAGGCCTATGACTTGATAACCGCAGTATGTGGGAGCTCATATTCAACCACAGTAAGTGGGAGCTCATACTCAGGAAGGCCTAGTGAGGCCTCTGACCTGCTAACCACAGTATGTGGGAGCTCATATTCAACCACAGTAAGTGGGAGCTCATACTCAGGAAGGCCTAGTGAGGCCTCTGACCTGCTAACCACAGTATGTGGGCCCTAAATGTTTAGACCCTTACTGATAAGTAAATCTAGAGTGTGTCCATGATTGTGTGTGGGTCCATGTACATGCTGAGTCAGATCAAAAGTTTTTAAAACACTTTTGATTTCTTTTGCCATATTGTTCTCTGCACTATCTATGTGGATGTTAAAATCTCCAGCAATGGCAAAACAGTCAAACTCTGAGGTAATTGTTGATAACAGTTCTGTAAAGTCCTCAGCAAAGGCTGGAGAGTATTTTGGAGGCCTGTAAATAATGATAAGTAAAATGCGTGGAGCACCTTTTAACACAATACCCAGATATTCGAAAGACAAGAAATTCCCAAATAATATTTGCTTACATTGATAGATATCTTTAAAAAGAGCAGTTTGACAGTTTTCTTGACAGTCAATTCCTGGGAGCTCACCTCAGGGAGGCCCAAGCACTGTCCGGTTGCAAAATGGGGACTGTCTGGTCAAGGAGGCCTGTTAAGACCTACTACCTGACCATCGAAAAAATCTTTAGATTTACTTTCTTACCCATAACATTTTGCCCCAGACTCTAAAACAGGAGACGTGGTCTGAAAAGAAACAGAAATATGTTAATTTCACATTTTACAAAAAGACCAGAATTACACCTGCTCTTTTTGTTCACTGCTCATCATTTTAATTCCTCAATTAAAATGCAGCCAAAAACACTGGATAACGCGATCTGGATGATAGGCTGAATTACTAAATATCTAACTTCTTAAAAGTCAGATAATATTCCACCATTTTAATTCATAGAATTAAATGCAGCCATAATCACCAGACAATACTGTTTTAACATTTATACGTTCTCGTAATCTACACACTGCCTCGGCAAGCGCGAGAATCGAGCCGTTAAAAAATATTTGGCTTTCATCCCTCGAGAAGAAAGTCAACAGGTGCGAGGTTGAAACATCCGACAGCGCACGGATTTTTTCTTTCTCACGCGCGCCGAGATATTTCTTAATGAACACTGCCAGCACCCTCAGGAACTGACTGTGAACGCCTCGTACCCAAACAGTATTGTTTCACAGATCGCACGCACCACAGCTCAGATGCTGAACCCTCCTCCCTCGAGAAAAGGGTCCGACGAGAGCGGAGCATTTTTAAATAAAAAACGCTCACAGTTTGCACAAGAGGCTCTCGAGAGAGCCTCCCGCGCGCTTCAGCGATATTCTCAAAACAGACAAACAGTCCCTGAAGACGAAAAGATGTTGTCATGTGTGCAAGGCTCCCCTTTATACATCCAGGTCGCGCGTTTATAAATCAAGCTGATGATTCACTTTTCCAGTATCACTTTTCACAGAAAAGGTTTCTATAACTACGTTGTGTGGTGAAGGTTGTTACAGCGTTGTCACAATGTTGACATTGAACTACCGTTCAGGGCCATTGCTTAAAGTTGTGCCGAGGGTGTCTGGACAACCACTGGACGACATGTACTCGTCACTGCCCTGAAGCGGGAAAATCAGCATTTTAAATCCCAACCACCTGTTGGGCTCATTGTGTTGTCTCGTTCTTCATCGAGCAAGGATGCGTGAGTATTGCGTTTAATTTAGCCTACCTCAGCTATCAAACACAACCTACAACTTTAATTTCTAATGTGATTAATGTAGCATCACTCGCACTGTTTAGTTTTTCTGTTTGATTTTTCCGCTATTTAGTCTCATTCATTTCTTTGCTCCTTTATCGTCCGGCTTTTGGCTACTGTCTGCCATACAGACCCGGTTTTGTTCATTAAAGGTAGGGTAGGTAATCCTGTTCAGAAACATTTTTATACTGGGTGAAATGGTCCTTCCATTCTGATAGTAGTCAATACATTATGTGTTCAGAAAAAGGAATGAAAAAAATCTGACCTCTGTAGCAGCTGTAGGACAGTAAAAACTCTGACCAATCACTGCCATTCGGTGCGAATGTAAAGAACCAATCAGATGCCTTCATGTCTTGTGCCCGAGCACCACTGCGTGCACAGCCCTGCGTGCACTCATCACATGTCACCATTCCCGGAAATATTCAGCTCACTACACCGAGTAAGCTGGAGTTTGCATGGCTGAGAAATGGCTGAGAAAATGCAGCAAAAAGTACCAATGCCAGCTTTGCTACTTTGCTAAACTACTTCCTCGGACCCTGGCCCGCACTCTTGAACGACCTCCTCTGCTTCGCCCTCGACCCCGGAGTGGACCTGTCCTCGAACCGACGATGCGGTACTTGTCACCGGAGTGTAACGTTAGTCCTCATCAGAGTCAACAATGTTTTCATCATGGAAACTCTTACATGCAAAACACCGTATATGTTATGACTCTTACACGAAATTCACCTTCATCACAGTTTAACTGATGGTAATGGAAAAACGTGTATCAATGCAACCTAGCTTTGCCTTATAAATATAGCTCGTTACCTATAGCCTAAATATAGCTCGTTACCGAATCAAACAAAATATATTTTAAACTTTACCAGTATTGATATGCTAGCTTGATAGTGAGTACTAAAAGCCATCATATTTGTTTATATTCATAGTGATAAAGTTAGGTATTTTATTACATGTGATTCTGACATGATGTCACTGCATGCACTGCGCTCCTTCCTCTCCGCTCGTCACAGGTAAATAAATGCATCTTCAGCTGAGCCTGAGCGTTTGGCGTCGCGCGTTCATGTGTTTTGGGGGCGTGGCTTTAGAAGGAGCCCAGAAGGGAGGGGGTGGAGTGAATGGAAATAATGAGCTGTGTTTACAACAGTCGTGAGAGGTCTACAGACACTCGATTTTTATACTTTCTTTTTCAGAGTACTTACATTTTAATTATGTATTGATATATAAAGACAGTTAAAACAAATTTGGAATGTTTTTTTTTTAGAAAAATCCTACCTACCCTAGCTTTAAATGTTCTGATCTGCTTTTGCTTTTTATGTTTTATTTATTAAATGTAAAATAAATTTGTATATTCGTTTATTTCTTTTTTTTTCTTTTTTCACAAATGTATTTTTGGAAGTGCAATTTGATTACCATATGCAGTTTTAATAAAGTTGAATTAACGAAACCTTCTGTCATTTTTACTCTTCAAAGTGTACACTTGCAGGTGTTGATAGCCCCATTAAATAATAATATAGATAAACAATAAACGATAAAAAGTATATAATTATCTAACAAAATGTTAAATGGGGGATATAGCAGCATATAAAAATATTGTCAGAACGTCTACTCTCAGTTGCTGAATGTCGCGCAACAACGTTGCTACAGCCCTGTCGCGTCTTACAATTCTACGTTGTTACAATGTTGCGAGCACGTAGACAGCGACGTTGCCATAGCAGAAATGCAACGTGCCACAGACGTTGCCACAACGTAAATGTGTTTGCTGGGTACATACCCCTCTCATCTCCGTGCGTGCTGTAGCGGTGGGTGCGTCAGACAGAGTTACGGCACGCACGGAGATGAAAAGAGTATGTATGGACTTATCTAACTCTGGGGGATACGGTGAATAAGCTAAAGTCCCAAAAATTCGGCGTGTTCCTTTAAGAAATGAAAGTGCTTATTTCCTTCAGTAACAGATTTTAGGGGCCGTCACTGTGAGCTGCTTTGAACCCATCTATTGGGAATGCCTCTACAAATAGCGGTTAATGACAAGAAGTTTATTGCTATTATTGCTGTGACTGTTACATTTTCATGACTTACTTAATATACTCAGTGTTTATCTGCACTATAAAGTATATGGACTCACTCATCTGTGATCTGATGTTTTCTCTCCTTTTTTGCGTCCTCTTCATTCGTTCTTCTGCTCTCTCTTCCTCTGCTCTTCTTCTCTCTTTCATCTCCTGTAAAATCTTTCTGTCTATTTCAAAATAGCAGCCGGTGTTTTGTGCCACTGTCTCCTCAATCTTCTCCAGCAGCTCCTTGATCTGAGTGTCGTCACTCCTGTTGTGATTGTTGAGAACATGAAACCTGTTCCCACATTTGTCCAGCAGCCGCTGGAGATCCGGCCCTTCACTCTCAATGTACTGCTCTATAGATGTGTCTAACAGAGAGTCTCCACCAGTGAACAGCACTATAGTGTGACTCCAGACTCTCTCACTGAGAAGATGCAGATGCTCCTGCAATGCTTTTCTCTCAGTCTCTTTAAATGTGTAGTCCACACGTATGATCAGTAGTACAGCGTGTGGTCCTGGAGGACACAGAGACACACTGAGCAAAATCTCCTGTTTCAGTAACTCAGGACTGAACTCTACAAAGTAATTCATCCACCATCCTGGAGCTTCAATGACAGTGATGTGTCTGTCTGCTACTTCTCCATGTCTCTTCACACACTGAGCAGATTTCTTCAAGTCAAACTCCTCTCTGCCCAGGATGGTGTTTCCAGCTGAACTCTTACCAGCTCCTCTATATCCCATCAACACAATCCTGAGCTCTGAGAGATGTTGGGCGTCACCTGCAACAAATACAGAACAAACACACTTCTTAAGGTGGGTGACATCTTAAATCTTCTTAAATAATCTCTCTTTGTGAAAAAGGGGTTCCTGAAATAAGGTTCAGCTTATCTGTATGGGTGTCAAACTACACATTATTGATTAAAAATGACATATAAGTGTATCTCACATTAATTAAACTCTTAAATCAGAATTGAACAAAGGTTATCGATGGAGAATAATTCTGAAGAAAAGAAAACGGCTTAAAGGGATAGTTCACCCAAAAATGAAAACTCTGTCAGTAATTACTCTCCCTCATGTTTTTCCAACCCCGTAAGACCTTCGTTCATCTTCGGAACACAAATTAAGATATTTTTGATTAAATCTGAGAGCTGATCACTCCTCCATAGGCTTCCAAGGGATTGAAACTTGCCGGCCCAGAAAAGTTATTAAAGACATCGTTAATATAGTCCAAGTGACTCCAGTGGCTCAATCTTAAGTTTATCAAGCGACGAGAATACTTTTTGTGCGCAAAAAGTAAACAAAAATAACGACTTTATTCAACTATTCATTTCCTTCTCTCTGGGCCTCGAGTGAGGTCACGTAGTATAACTGTGCAGCGCTTCTGTGTTGTACGTCACACGTAGGCTCACTATTGGCTGACGCTGGTCATGTGTGTGATGCGTGTGACGTACAACACAGAAGCGCTGCGCTGCGCTATTTTACTATGTGAACTCACTCGAGGCCCAGAGAGAAGGAAATGAATAGTTGAATAAAGTCGTTATTTTTGTTTACTTTTTGCGCACAAAAAGTATTCTCGTTGCTTGATATACAAGCAATTGATTGAGCCACTGTAACTTTTCTGGGCCGGCAAGTTTCAATCCCTTGGAAGCCAATGGAGGAGTGATCCAGCTCTCAGATTTAATCAAAAATATCTTAATTTGTGTTCCGAAGATGAACGAAGGTCTTACGGGGTTGGAACAACATGAGGGAGAGTAATTAGTGACTGAGTTTTCATTTTTGGGTGAACTATCCCTTTAATTTCAATGATCTGGAGACAAAACAACAAATCACAGAACACACCGATTAAGCAAGACTAAATTCCAAATAGCTTCAGAATAATGTTTTCAGAAAGTATATTCTTTAAAAAATGATTAGGCTAAATTGTCCCTCTAAACCAATGAATAAATCTCTCTCTTGTGTGCGTTCTCACCGGGGAAAGCATTATCAATGCACTGGTGGCTATTAGCACCAGCAAATACATGACTGTATTACATTTACATTAATTTACTAGATTGAAAGAAAGCCAAAAAAGACCATTTGTGACTGCTTATATTTATAAAGGACTTTATGGAAAAAAAAAACCCCAGCCTATATTGGCATAAACAGATCCAAAATCTTATCTGTATTGACCAATATGAAAACAGTAAAAGTGTCTTGCAAAAACTGAACATGTCGACATTTTTTCACTCATAAAAATAGCTTCTAATCTTACAAATGTCCATTTTACATGACATATTTTTGCCTTAGTTGGAGCTGCAAATAAAATATAGTTCCTCCAGCAGTCTAGTAGTTTTTACTTGTACTTTCAAAGTGTGTTTGACGGGACTCACTTCCTGGCGCTTCAGAACAGCGACAAACATGAGGCGTGTGTGTCTATAGGTGTAAAGCTGATGTTTAAGATTATATTCAAGACGAGATGTTTGCAGGGTTTTTGTTTTTGTTTTTTGTATTATTTTCTATGGATTAGGTAAAGGGATTTCTGATATCAAAAGCACACCCTATGAAGAACAGGATTGTTTAAAGGGCACCTATTATGCAAAATTCACTTTTACATGGTGTTTGAACATAAATGTGTGTTGGCATCTCAATAAATCATAAGCACTGTCTCAGAACGCCCTTGTTCTAGATTTCCCTCACTGTGACGTAGAATTGCGCTAAGCCCCACCGACGTGTTTGATTGACAGTCTGGTTTTGGCATAGACCCCGCCCTCGGTGATCTGTTCTGTACACCATCGCCATTGTTTCAACGACAGCCGGTAATGTCTCCTAAGAAGTGTAGGTGTTCTGTTGTGGGATGTAAGAATGGACATAGTAGTCTTCACTGACATCAGAGCCACTGAAAACGCAGCGGATGGATTTTATTTATGAAGAAAAGGCGCCACTTAAACTTCCTAAATACAAGAATCATTTTCTGACTGACTGTTTAGTGAACGAGGGTTAAAGTTAATCCTCAAGTGTGGATCGTTGCCTACTGTTCGCGATCCAACGTCACCTCCAGAAGAAGTAAGTGTATTTTATTATTTTTGAGCAAATAGTCATTTCAATCGATGTCAGCCAGTTCAACAACAAATGCGTCTAAAGCTATTTATTGTCGTCGTCATAGGATGTCTCAACAAACAACGTCAGACTGTTTTATGTCAGGTACATTATTTTTTGCAGCAATAACAAATGTAAAATGAATACCTTTATCTCCATAGACAGTATATAAACGTCTATCTCCCTGCAGCATTTGTTTTCTGGTTCTGTAACATTAGCCATCTTCTCATATTTGCCACATAAGCGTGTGTGTAAGTTAGTTTCAAAAAATTGCGCGAAAGTTATCACAATTTGTTTGTGTGTGTGTGTGTTTGTGTGTGTTGCACATCCATAATTGCAAAGGGGACGCGATTAAAACTTTGTAAGTACATAAATGTATCAAATAACCATTCCGAGACGTTTAGTCCATTCTCATTCGTGTTTATTCTGTGCCGGACTCTCTTCATCATCTGGGTCCAGCAGGGCGGGGGTATGCAGCTCATTTACATTTAAGGTGGTACACACCAAAACAGCTCTTTTTAAAACAGGCCCCAAAAATGACATTTTCAAATGGTTATAATAAATTAACTGTGGGGTATTTTGTGCTGAAAGTTCACAAATACATTCTGGGGACACCCAAGACCAATATTACATCTTGTAAAAAGGGGCATAATAGGTGCCCTTTAAGAAATGAAAGCGCTTATTTTCTCCAGTAACAGATTTTAGGGGCCGTCACTGTGAGCTGCTTTGAACCCATCTATTGGGAATGCCTCTACAAATAGCGGTTAATGACAAGAAGGTTCTTGCTACTATTGCTGTGACTTACATTTTCATGATTTACTTAATATACTCAGTGTGTATCTGCACTATAAAGTATATGAACTCACTCATCTGTGATCTGATGTTTTCTCTCCTTTTTTGCGTCCTCTTCATTCGTTCTTCTGCTCTCTCTTCCTCTGCTCTTCTTCTCTCTTTCATCTCCTGTAAAATCTTTCTGTCTATTTCAAAATGGCAGCCGTTGTTTTGTGCCACTGTCTCCTCAATCTTCTCCAGCAGCTCCTTGATCTGAGTGTTGTCACTCCTGTTGTGATTGTTGAGAACATGAAACCTGTTCCCACATTTGTCCAGCAGCCACTGGAGATCCGGCCCTTCACTCTCGATGTGCTGCTCTATAGATGAGTCTCCATGAGTGAACAGCACTATAGTGTGACTCCAGACTCTCTCACTGAGAAGATCCAGATGCTCCTGCAATACTTTTCTCTCAGTCTCTTTAAATCTAGCGTCCACACGTATGATCAGTAGTACAGCGTGTGGTCCTGGAGGACACAGAGACACACTGAGCAAAATCTCCTGTTTCAGTAACTCAGGACTGAACTCTACAGGGAAATTCCTCCGCCATCCTGGAGCTTCAATGACAGTGATGTGTCTGTCTGCTACTTCTCCATGTCTCTTCACACACTGAGCAGATTTCTTCAAGTCAAACTCCTCTCTGCCCAGGATGGTGTTTCCAGCTGAACTCTTACCAGCTTCTCTATATCCCATCAACACAATCCTGAGCTCTGAGAGATGTTGGGCGTCACCTGAAACAAATACAGAACAAAACACACTTAGGCTATCATGTAGTGTGGTCTTTCTGAACAGTTAACAAGAAAGCTGCACTAAAAGTATGCTAATCATAATAATACAAATGCCTCATGAATGGAGTAACGTTAATCATCATCCATGGACCATGGTAAACTAAATTATGAAGAAATTGGCATTTGTTGCAAAAAAAAAATTTTTTCAGTAATTATATATCCTTAAAAATATGCAACATGTAAAAAGGCAAACTAAATTAATGAATAAATCTCTCTCTTGCGGGTACACTCCTTACGCATAATTGCACAGCCAAGCACTTTAAACTACATGACTGTATTCTGCAAATAAAGCTAAAACGCAATCCGTGACAAGCCATATGTTTAGGAAACGACTATATGGAGAACAAAGCAAGCCTTAAAGGTCTTACAAAAAAAATCTTAGCTGGGTCATTCCAAATATGCCCCTCGATCTGAGCTGCACCAATCACATCGAGTTATCTGATATAGGCGGGCCAGAGGCGAGCTTAAGATGACGACAGCGCTGCCACGTCGAAGTCATTAGTAAACATTGCAAAATGGCTATGGATGAACACCAGTTGTTTGAAACAGCTTTGGCCACTACAATGAAAGATTTAGACTTTTTCTCTAAAAGAGGAACAGAAGACGGTGCTCGAATCGTTCCTTTGCAAGAAGGGAGTTTTGCTGTTTTGCCGACCGGATACGGTAAGAGTCTAATACCAGTTAGCTCCGCTGGTAGCTAAGCGATAACTTGTTGTGATTGGTCGTAGTGTTATCCAATTGCGTGCAGTGAGATTTTCAAATGCATGCTTGGTGCCGACCCTCGAGCTGGCCGATCTTCATTAGTCGACGCCAGACCATTAATCTTATAGATTTAGGTCTAGATTTCCAGGCTAGGCTACTAAAGGTTCTACGCTCAAAAGACAGTGATAGTGTTGAAGACTATAGAGCCGCCCTCGGGCTGAGGCTGTAATACTCTGAGCTAATATTAATGATCCTGTGTCGGACCAGCAAACACCTGAGAAGGACAGTGAGAGTGTATAGATGCTAAAGACCTGTGTGCTCATGTGTGATTGAGGCAGTGATAGGAGCTTCTTGACAGAACGCCGTCACCTTACTTCAGGGAAGTGTTGTATTGTATTGTAAGTATTCGGGGAATTGCCTTGAGATACTGTTTACTGTAGTTATTATTTTTAACAACTGGAAGTTTTTTAAATTGTCAGTGGTAAAGAAGTCAGATTTAGTAGGTTGTATTTGTATTAAATATTTCCACAACAATTAACAGATCTTTACACGGGAACACAGGAGATAGATCTATGAAGGTAAAAGAGTAGCAAAACTCGAGAGCACGTAGATGTGAATTTGAGAACTTGTACAATAAATATTTGTACTTTAACGCTAACATTTACACTCACAGCTCCAATGTGAAAACCTGTAAAATAAAAATCTGAAGTTGAATGTTGAAATTTGCACTCGCAGACAATAGTCACAAACCTGTATTCTGAATTTGAAGCTGCAGACAAGTACAGTCACAAATGTGTAAAATACCATTCACAGAAATACAATGACAGACACAAACTTGTAGTACATAGTTGCACTTATTCTTACATTCACATTTGCAGTACAAACTCAATTAGGCATTTGCAACTTCTCAAATCTGTCACTGCAATTTCAAATTTCGTGCCTTGACTTTTGCTACTCTTTTCGCATTGTATTAGGTGCAAAACTAACTTGTGCACTTGAAACTCTGTGGCGGCGAGAGAGAAAGAGAGATGGAAAAAACCCTAATTGAGGTTGTACTGTGAATGTGAATGTAAAAATAAGTGCAACTATGTACTACAAGTTTGGGTCTGTCATTGTATTTCTGTGAATGGTACACATTTGTGACTAGTTTGTCTGCAGCTTCAAATTCAGAATACAGGTTTGTGACTATCGTCTACAAGTGCAAATCTCAACATTCAACTTCAGATTTTTGTTTTACAGGTTCATATAGATCTGCCACCAAACACGGGCTCCCACAACACTGCTAACTCTGAGAGATTAGCATCTGTTGCACAAGCATGCCCTCTAGTGTCACACTCCCACATAACCTTATACTTCACTACCATTTCTTTTTCATGTGTTCACAATTTAATGTGTTATGTGTTTATATCAAATGCTGGAAATGTGTGTGATTGAAGAGGTACATTATATTAGTTAAATTTTAATAATAAGAGTGTGATGCAATGCAAACTCATTATCAATGGATATTTTTGATATATTTCTTTGAAATTCATTTACTGTTGATTGCATCAAGCGAGGTCTTCTAGACAAGACAATTTCTATATATATCAATATTGTATCTGATGTGATATTACTAATATTAATATTATTATTTTTTATATTAGGCTACTTTATTATTGTAAAATGAGATTGTCTGCATATTGTGAACTCGCTTCTGTCCGCGGGAGGTCTGAGCAGAGCGAGGAGCAGGCTGATTACTGATTAAATACAACGATTTATAACTGCATTTTCCAACTTATGCAGATTATGCCTCTGGATAAAGAACCACTAAACAGCAGACTTGACTCCAGTCTTTATTCAACATCGCACAGCACAACACAACACAACGCAGACGGGTAGCCGATTTGTAGCAAGAGACACACATGCACACCCAAACCGACTACATTAGCCACACTGTTTTTACAGTTTATCTGTGTAAAATGCAAACATTTTTAAAGGTTATCCTGGGTGTATAATTCAGCTAATACCTATATCGTTCAGTTTGGGTGGCATATGAGCAACAGTTACGTTTTTAGTAAATATTATATTTAGTTATTTTATTATTATTTTAGTTAGTACATGCACTGCAAAAAGTAGCCTACTTTTCTGCATAGTATTGAGTCTTGTTTTCAGTTATACTACAGGGCCGTTGAATGCTTGTATCTGATTGGATGACGAACGTTCTAAGGTGTGCATTATTTTCAGGGAAACGCACAGCTAAAGTAGTTCCAGGCAGGTCTTGACCGCATTACAGTTTCATATCACTTCGCGTAGTTAACGGTAATAACGGAAAATAGGATACAATTCATATCAAGAAAAAGCATGCAGCCCAATGCGCTTGATCTGGAATTTTCAATGTCTAGCTTCACAATCAATGGAAACATGCAGTTTAATTTGAATAAATAAAGTATATAGTCCTATCTATAATCAATAGAAAATTAAACTGAATTTAGGCTAAATAAATGGATAATCCTGCAGCACGGATTATTATTGCAGATAATATAACAAATAAATAATTATTGATAGGCCTGCTTGTTAAAAGGGATTTGTGTTTCATTTATTTGGCTAGTTTGTCATCTGTCAATAATAGAAAAAAAAGAATGAATTCGAATTAATTAAAAGGAATTGAATTAATAAATATATAATAATATTGACGCACATGCTTTTCTGTCTCATTATTGCAACATCTCTCTCTCTAATAACTGCATTAATAACTGGGGACACACTTTAAGGCCGGTTATGAATGTAATTTGATACGTATGACTGATCATGCTCAAACGCGTGTTCAGCGCGTTCAGTCTGTGTTCAAAACTCCGCTTCGCGTCGTGACCGCATTACCACCTCGGGTGTGCATTATTTTTCTAATAATTCAACGGCCTGTCGTCAATTATTCCTTACTTAAAGCATGTCAAATATCAAAACATTAGGTAGATAAATAGTCATAAAAAATAAAAAAAAAAATGACATAGCCTGAGATGGCACAATACAATTTCTGGTCATTTAAGTTGTCTTCACTTCATATAAAAAAAATCGATTAAACTTATTTTATATTTTAATTTTTCAAAGTTGAAAAGGCAGAATTGATGGAATGACCCAGCTGTAGACCAATATGAAAGTGAAAGCATTAGCGATGTCTCACAGAAACAGTAGGCAAAACACGTCGAGTTTGATTAAAAGTCATTTTTACTATGAATTAACAAGGAAAAGACTATTAGTTTTTAAAATAATAAATGCTTACTTGAGTCCATTTTCATTCACACTGTCTCAGTCGGAGTTCAAGAGTAAATGTAGGTTTACCAGCACTCTAGTAGCCTAGTGTTTATCTGTCGATGTCTGAGTGACTGGGACTAACAGGTGCTTCAGAACAGTGGCGCGCATGGCCGGGTCTACAGGTGTAGTGTTTCAAGAAGTGGTTAGTCGTGTTTACGACGGCAGGGGCGATCAAATCACTAGATGGCGGTGCACTTTCTCTTAATAATTACACAAAAATACAGCAAGGGTCTTACTCTACTTCTAGAAAATGAAGAACAAGGAATGTGCATCAGGTGTGTTTTTCTTCATTTTCTTCAACAGTTTCAATTCATTTATGAAGCCACAAACGTTATCGTTATATATTATATTGTTATAATATAATCAGGGGTGCACATAACTTTTTTAGTGAGTTACTCAGGTGAGTACCAGGAGATGGTGTTTGGTACTCACCCCATATGTAGTGTGGTCTTAATAAGTGCAGTCTTCCTCACTGTCCTTCAAAGTGTCGCCACCACTGTCCTCTTCAGTGTCACCCCCACTGTCCTCTGCTTCAGCTTCCTGCATGGTAGATGATGAAGATGCTGCAGATGCACCTCCCTGTCCTTGGTTGAGCCTCCGATTTGTCTCCATCCACAGGTCAACAGCTTGCTTTGGGTCAAATGTCTCTGTGGTCTGCTTTGACAGGTGTATCTGCATCAGGGCTGAGAGACGAGCATGTGACAGACGAGATCTGTACTTGGTTTTTATTATGTTGAGATGTGAGAATCCCCTCTCACAAGCTGCACTGCTTAAAGGCAGTGTAAGAGACAGCTTAACCACCTTGTTGATGTGGAGTAAGCATCTGGGTTACTTACTATTTGGACCAAGTCATACACAGAAGAGGCTCCCAGGCGTTTTCCTGCCTGCTTTAAGCGCATCCATTCTGTCACAGTGGTGTCAGAATGCTGCAAACTGTTGCGTTTCCAAAACTGTGGAGGTCTTGCATTTCCCGAGGCCATGTTGAAGGATCAAATACTAAGAAGTGATCACATGATTTGAGGGAGTTATATCTGATTTCAAACTCTTCAATTAACCCCCTGAGTAAGTTTGTCTTGTCTCTGTCAGCATCAGTATTAGAAACAGTGTGTGCCCTGTGGCCTTCACCATCAAGCAGAAGTGTGAATTGTCCAGTGGCCAACATGAGTTCATCCTTACATTCTCCAATGGTCAGCTTTTCCTTCTGAAACCTAATGGATGTGGTCTTCAAAATGTTGCCAATGTCAAGCATGTTTGACAGAAAGCACTGAAAACGTTCTGTGCAGATATGCTGCAAGTCACTGTTATCACTCGTAGCCAGTTGCATTTTAATGGCTGGCAATAGTCTTGATATTTTTAACAGTGTTTCATGCCTCCATGCAGACCATCTGATGTTATGAAACTTACCCAGTTTAACAAAGGAGATCCCATTTTCTTCACACAGCTTCTTCAGTTCAGCCGTTTTTTTTGCTCCACCTTTTTGTAAATAAAACTGCAGCAGCTTGACCACAGAGCGATTAAATGTCTGACAGTAAGTAACGTTGCGATCAGCTGATTTTGTGCAATTCTCCAGTGTGTGTGAATGTGACAGAATGTGCACAAGGGAGTCTCCAACCACAGCAAGTCGCCGTTGTACCGACGTTTACAGCAACCCCGTCTGTGCACACAGCGACCAACTCTGTTGTCCAGTCATCCAAGCCTGTGTCCTGGAAAAGTCTAACAAGTTCGTCTGTTATGGCCTGCGCAGTTCGGTCAGCACCCAATTCAATCAGTCCAATAAAGTCTGAGGTAAACTCCCTGTTGCTGGTCACAGAAACAATGTAAACAATTTCCTGTGATGTCCTCAGATCCATCAAAAAGCAACCTCCAAAATTCAGCAGACTGCAACTTGGCTCGTAACTCCCCGCTGATGGCGCGGGCGATGCTTTGCATGATCCGTGTGCCCCCTTCACGTGAATGATATGCACCTCCGACATTTACTCTTAGCCGCTTCAGTAAATGAATATCCTCAGAATAGGAAGACATGGGACGTGCGTGTTTAGCTTTATGGAAGGCGAGGAGAAAAATATTAAACAGAGCTTGCCGCTGTTCTTCATTGACTGGACATTTATTCTTGGCTAGCTTGTTTATTAGCAATAGCTTACGCCACATTCGTGTGCTCCTTGCTCTTTTCATGTTTGTCAAATAAAGGATGGTTGAAATTCTTTGAGCCTTTATAAAACGCACCTGTTTTGTCTGCTAGTTGTGGATTTGAGCGGCAAATCTTGCACCGCATTTCAGTTCGCTCATCGTCAGCTTCAAGCCACTGCACATCTTTGAGCCACTTTTCTGAAAAAAGTATTTTTTTTCGCTCTGACTCCAGTTGACGTTTCTTTGTAGGTGGCGAAACGCCAAAGAAGCTGCTTAATGTCTGTTGCTTTTTGGACATCTCTGACAGTGTAACTTAGTTGACAAGCAACATGTCATGTGTAACGCCCGTTTCACACATACTCCGTTTGCAGTGCGTGTGCGGTGCGTATTTTTTTCTGCACCCATGTTAACAGGTTAGAGCTTTCACACTGCACACGGATGCAGTCCGTCGATCCGTTCCAGTTGCGGTGCGTATACAGCAGTGCAGAGATCGTTTCCGTACCGAGTCTATTTTTTGCTGTGCTGCAAACGCTGAATTAAAGTGACAACGCATGGTTCGTGTTTAAAATGCACACAGATTGACATGAAAATGTAATAATTTCACCATAAATGCATTTAATTAAATAAAATGTAGGCTAGTAATCTTACCATGAATGCATTTAATTAAATAGTACCATTTTTCACAGTCATCTTTTTATTTTAAGACGAGGTAAAGCAAGGAAAACTACAATTTACTTCAACAAGGCAACATAACGACACTCGTCTCATTCGTGGAGGTGGAAAAACAAGTTAGTTGTGACATGCAAGACTTTGTATAACGATTTAAATAGAAAACGTATGAATCTGCTGTTTTTGTAAATTAAGTTTTAATTTAAAATGTATGCAATTTTAATATAAGTAGCTACAGTACATGGTTTAATATTTTACCACTGCTTGAGCAACTTAATATATAATCTATATAGAAGTAATGTATTGAATAATACGTTGTGTTACGACCTCTCATAAAAATATCAACTCTGAGAGTAGAGACTACCTAAACAAGAACAAGTAGGCTAAACGGCGGAATCAATTTATTTACTCACTCACTCACAACAGACGTCACAAAGACTCACAATAATAACGAACATTCCATCCAGTGAACGAAATATAACAGCACGGACAACAACTAGCCTAACAAAGAAAACAAAAATATATGTTTGATCTGTCGACGCTTCTTTCTCCTCCTCGTTGGCGTTTATATTAGTCAGCTCAAAAAGATAGAGCAATGCCAAGACAGTCAAGGGAGGATGTGTACAAAGAGAATCCAAAAACTTTTTTAAATAAAAGTTGCTGATAACTTCTGGATTTGAAATAAAAATAATGAGTAGGTCTATGTGTTTGTGGCTACAGCCGCGGATCAGTTCCGCACTGCAAACGCAGCATATGTGAAAGCACTATTGCGCGTGCTGCTCCTGCACCGCATACGCACCGCAACACGGACCGCACACGCACTGCACACGGAGTATGTGTGAAACGGGCGTAAGGTTAGATGAAAAGATCGGTTAAGTACGCAAAGGCGCGGAGTAACACAAGTCGCATTACGCATTCCTGATTTTTGTCGCGCATGCATACCTGCGTACCAGTTATGTGCACCCGTGAATATAATGCTATCATACTGTATTTTGTGTAGGCAATTAACTTACTAAGCTGTAAATAGAAAAGCATGACAATCACTGCTAAATGCCGTATTGTGGCATTCCGCCATGTTTCTCACTGACATGGATGGGAAATGAGTTGGGAAATGGGATCAGCACATTGAAGAACTGATGTTTTATGTTAATTTTACAGAGATTAAACGAAAGACTGCAGCACTGGAGAAGCAGACAGAGGACTGTTGCCAAGTAGGAGACGACATCTGGATCAGGTTGGACAATAAAAAGACAAATAAACCATTCAAAGATTTATTTACTAAAAAAGATCAAATTAATTTGGTCCTTTTTACAAAAATAAGGAGGCAAAGAAAGATTTTAAGCTAGAAAATCATCAACAAGTTAAGAAAGAGCTGCTCAAGGTAGTAGAGATAAGAAGTCAAAGAGGCGTTATTAGAATTGAGACTAATATGACAAAATGTGAAGGTAACTATACAGCAACAAATGTTAAACATGAAAAAGCAAGAAAAACAGGCAGGTTAAACCTGTGATAAAATGTGATAAAATGTGATAAAGCATTTTTGGGGGAATGTGTGTTATATGTGGTATTTTTGGAAAATACTGTATATCTGGTGGCTGAAACCCAAAAAGAACTAAAAGACAGTAACAAAAGACCAATTTTTCCATAAATCCCGGGAGTATAAAAGCATTACAGTATCTGCCCCAAATGCGGGATTAGTTCCCTAAACTTGAGGTGATAATGACTCAATGACTTGGAGAGCAAAAATATGTGAATGTTTATGGTCAGGAATAAAAGGAATGTCTTGAAGACATAAATCACTGGAAAATGCTGGTATAGCAATATCAATGTTTCTCATTTTAATGTAGTTTAACTTGATGTACTAAAATAAATAAATAAATAGTTAAAACTATTGACTTCAAAATCAAAAATCAATAGAACTTAATGTGTAAATAAAAAAAAATCTGATCCAAAATATGAATAAAAACTATAATAGTATCTCAGTTATACTAAAATAACATTGATTTTTCTGTAAAGCTGCTTTGAAGCAATTTTATTGCATAAAGAAATATATAAATAAACAAAAACAGAGACTGAGCCTATTTTTATGTTTTAATTTTTTATTATTTATTTACATTTTTAAAGAAGTATTTTATGTATTTCTTATTATAGACAAATTATTACAATTATTAAAGGTAGAATTTTCCTTATTCCTATTTTGTATATTCAGTCGCTGAAACTGCTCAACTAATGGGTCACGTGTGTGTCAACATTAAATACAGTCTGAAGTCCTTAAAAACAAGTGGACAAAAACATTCAAAAGTAAAGAATGATTAAACTTTATTGGACATGAGCAGTCATACAAAGACCCAATATAACCGACCCATCTACAATCAAGAAACATCAGACTGAGGCTCATCCTGTAAATAAATACTGTGTTCCTGAATGGATTTTCACCCTCTAGTTCAATTAAGTGCTGAATGTATCTAAGGAAACCTTGGCACAGAAGAAAAGAAGTTCCCAAAGACTTCTGGTCTACAATCACACTGCTAGACCAAAAGCTGAACGCAGGAACTACTCCAACATGGAAACTGATTGATTTGATATAATTAGCTTTTTTCAAATAATAATCTAAAAGACCATTTCAGTCCAAACTCAATGACAAAAATATGTACAGTAATTACTTCTGTAGGGCTGAATAACCACGAATCAGTTGCATACACATCAAGTCATTTTTTCCCTGTATAATGGAGTTAAATGTAAAGCTCTTTGTAAAGATGTAAAGATTTTTTAATCGCAACCCAGATCGACTGATGCAAAATCTGATACATAAAAATAAAGATACAGTGCCATTTTAACCCTCATGTGGTGTTCATAAATCTCTCATTATACTATATTTTCACCCAATATTGGATTCAATCTTTTTGTCAACTTGTTCTCTTTCAGTTAGGACTGGTTTGATATTTCTATTTGCATCTGATTAATCGATAGGCCTCATTTATTTGATAGTAGGCATCTCATTTTTTGAGTAAAAAAAACATTATTTTTGAATAATTTTGGAAATATTAAATAAAAAATGAAGAAAATTGCCACTGTTGATCACACTAGTCTACTTAAATTTTTCACCTGGAATTTTGTTTTGAAAAACTTTTATTTTGTACAATATGGAACATTGTCACACTTGTGGTGTTCCCGGTCAAAAATGACCGGACTACAAAAAATAGCTTATAAATCACTCATTATGCAATATTATCACCCAATATTGGATTCAATCTTTTTGTCAACTTGTTCTCTTTCAGTTAGGACTGGTTTTATATTTCTATTTGCATCTGATTAATCGTAGGCCTCATTTATTTGATAGTAGGCATCTCATTTTTTGAGTAAAAAAAAAAACATTATTTTTGAATAATTTTGGAAATATTAAATAAAAAATGAAGAAAATTGGCACTGTTGATCACACTAGTCTACTTAAATTTTTCACCTGGAATTTTGTTTTGAAAAACTTTTATTTTGTACAAAATGGCACAGAGTTACACTTGTGGTGTTCCACTGGGCCATTGAGGGCCATTGTTTCAATTGGCCATTGAAAGTGAATGGGAAAGACATGTGTTAGAAGTCCATGAGGAATATCTTTAGATCTAAGTGATGGATTGTGGTGAGTTTGGGCTCTTTTTAATCTTAACAATCTCATGTAAATAATGATGTGCCATTTTCCACAATTTATGCATGCTTCATTGAGTTATGAGTTAAAACGCGACATTAGTGCTAGGCTACATCTATATTCAAGGCTCTGTGTGCGCCTGATGGGGTTCGTGTGTTACAACTCTATTAGGAATATCTTTAGATCTGAGTGACGGATTATGCTGAGTTTGGGCTCTTTTTAATCGTGATTGTCTGCTGAAAATAATGATGTACAGTTTTCTACGATCTGTGCATGCTTCGTGAAGTTATGAGCAAAAACCATAGCGAGTGCTTCATGAGTATATACTTGGCTAGGTGCGTCTGTGGTATTTTCTGTGTTAGAACGCCATGAGGAATATCTTTAGATCTGATTGATGGAATATATTGTGTTTGGGCTCTTTTTAATCGTGAGCTCCTGCTGTAAATAACGATGTGCCATTTCTCATGATCGATGTATGTTTCATGAAGATACAAGTAAAAAGGCCAAGTCTAAGCTACCTTGCCTGGCTACGTGAGTCTGTGGATTTTTTTGTGTTAGAACTCCATGAGGAATATCTTTAGTTCTGAGTGATGGATTATGTTGAGGACTCATTTTAATTGTAAGCATCTGCTGTAAATAATGATGTGTCATTTTCCACAATTGGAGTATGTTTCATGAAGTTACGCGCTGAAATGTGTCTAAAATTTAGCATCCATATATGGTTTACACATGGGTCTCTTGAAGGGCTTCTTTTACAAAAACCTCGCTCGAGTTTAGTAAAAAGCCTGAAACAATTATGCTTGTTGTATTCTACTCATTGAGACCTTTCAAATGACATATGACACAGGACTATCTGAGCTGTATGATGTATTTGACATATTGCTGAATGTAATACAAAAAAGTAGTTTATAAATTATGAAATTATTTTTTCTATTTATCAGCAAATAACTCAGCACTACTTAGGAGTTTATCAAATTGGCTACATTCATTGTAAACTTCAGACTCTAAGCTTTCAAATGACACCTATTTTAAGTTGATCAAGGTAATATTTTTGAAAAATATTATGATTATATATTTCGCAGCTAGGTGGCGCCTGCGGGGGGGTACACTCCGTTTTAGAGTGATAACTCAGCACTCGTTAGGATTTTATCAAAGTGATTAAATGCATTAAAAAGCTGAGATTCTAAGCTTTAAAATGATACCTATTTTGTGTTGTTCCATTCATTGATTGCATTGGTCTCTCCCATTCACTTTCAATGGCCCATTGAAACAATGGCCCACAATGGCCCTCAATGGCCCAGTGGAAGACCACAAGTGTAACTCTGTGCCATATTGTACAAAATAAAAGTTTTTCAAAACAAAATTCCAGGTGAAAAATTAAAGTAGACTAGTGTGATGAACACTGCCAATTTTCTTCAGATTTTATTTTATTTTTCCAAAATTATTCAAAAATAATGTTTTTTTTACTCAAAAAATGAGATGCCTACTATCAAATAAATGAGGCCTACGATTAATCAGATGAAAATAGAAATATAAAACCAGTCCTAATTGAAAGAAAACAAGTTGATAAAAAGATTGAATCCAATTTTTGGGGATAATACAGCATAACGAGGGATTTATAAGCTATTTTGTGTAGGCCGGTCATTTTTGACCGGGAACACCATAGGTGTAACAAGGTGAAAAAAACAACACAAAAAAAGTAAAAAAAATAAAAAAAACATTTTGGACAAGTTGTTATAGTCTCTGTGAACAAAGTCACTAAGTTTCAGTTCAATGCGATAACATTAACTAGTATTTTCAGGAAAAAGAAAATCTTCTACGGTCAAAAATGACCCGAACACCACATGAGGGTTAAAGGCCTAATGGTGTTTTAGAGTCTCTTACAACAGGTTTACATGTGTCAAAAACACTTTAATTATCTCATAATCTCCACTCCATAATCAGCTCTTTTCTCTCAGTGTCTGAAACAGTTTGAAGATTCAGGCCACATCCACACGAAGCCAGAGCTTTCCCTATCCGATCTTTGTTCTAAAAAGAAATCCGTAAACACGGCGTCGTCTCAAGAAATATCTGCGTACACACGAAACCACTGAAACCGACTCAAAACCATATAGTATACATGCCAGACCAGTATGTGGCGTTGTAATTCTGCCACGGAGATACACTATCTTAAGAAGTTAAGAAGACATGGAGCATGCGCATAAACAAGCATCATAGCATCAAGAAAGAAAATATAAAGGAATAAAATAAAAATACATTCAAGTAAATAATAAATAAAGAAATAAAAGAGGCTCAGTAGCTTCTGCAGGACGAACACAAGCATGTCGTCCACAGTTGTTGTTGCTGTTACTTGACGTAGTGTGTCTGACTCGGGTCGACACGTGGGGGGATGACATCATCGTTTGACAAAATAAACGGATTGGCTGTAGTGTACACACGAGAAAGCAAGGGTGTCGTTTTCAGATTCATCCTCTCTGGGACCCGGTTTAAAAAACAGCGGTTTCAGGCTCCCAAAACGCCGGATCCGTCTGGACGAAACGCCGATACGATACTACATTTTTACGTATACAGCTAAACACGTCTCCATGTGGATAAGGCCTCAGTCTCATATTAAATGTAAATTTCAAGATCATACTCATCAAAAGATACTTACTAAATGGTTGATTATATGCTTTGAATCAGTCTTGTAGGCCATGCATTGTAATGTGATCTGGAGATTGGCATCTCCCAAGATTTATTTCTCTTTAACACACAAAACAAAAGGAGAAAATAATCAAGAGAAATTTTATTCTTATTCATATTCGGAACATAGAAATACAGACATCCATAGTAATGTAATTTTGCTCTTATTCATGAAGTTATCTGGTTAAATAAAGTTTGGGAGCAACCAATCAGATCCCTGACAACATGCTTGTACTGAACAGCAGCGTTTATCTCAGTTTCTCGACCTTCTACTCACAGTAATCCACTATCTAACCCTGTCGTCTGCTGATGTTCAGGATGTTCAGAGCTCTTCTGAATGACTGAGATCCCGTCCATATCCAGCTGAACTGAATGAACACTGAAGGAACTGATGCCCTGGACCAACACCATTCAAAAATACATTTTACTTTTTCAACACACACAGTGATCCAGTGACACAAAACACACCGTTCTTGAAGTCTGACCGTCGCCATCAGCCGCTTGTTTCTGCAGCAGGTTCTGTGCTAAACGAGTCTTTCCAGTGTAAACCAGAAGGAGAAGCTGCTGCAGGACTGACGGGAAGTCTTGAGTAGATTGTGCTTCATTTGGCAGACACCTGTACATCGGCCTGAAGCAGTGCGGTGGAGAAGAGGCAGGCATGGTTTGAGCTGCAGACCTAGACTGAATTTAGGCATCATCAAACTCCACAATATGCTTCATGTTCCCTTATGTTGGCAGTGAAATTATGACGTGAACATGTATCCTTCACAAGTAACGTAATGCATTACGATGAAATATTGATTTTAAATATAACTTTAGATCTGTCTGATTACAAATGGAAAAAACACTCCTTTCCTGGTTAAAAAAAAAAAGAGTTGATTTTCAGATGTCAAAAATGTAACATTTTTGACAAGTCAAACATGTCAGTCTCTTGCAATTTATTAACGTCTCCAGCACGTTTTATAATTACCCAAAAATGCTCACACACGTTATCACGTCCGTCAAAACCTTAAACTCTGTCGGTTGGAATATTAGAACTAAAAACAGCAATCCAAGGAGTAAATGCATTACCTGGAAACACACACTACCAGATGTTTCGACTACAACATCATTTTCCGAGAAGAGGAAGAAATTGGCAGCCAGAGCGGCTTCAGCATGAGGCTTCAGTCTGTCAGAGACAATAATGTACATAATACATAATGCACCTGAATTTGTTCTTCACTCGCTGAAACTGAATCGGGAATGATCACGGAGCCGAGTGAAATACTTTACACTGCAGGCTAAAGAAAAACAAACACAGATCCAAATGAAAACTTTACCGGGTTAGTGAACATCATTCAATATGTGTTTCACGTTATACATTTTGACAGACATTTTTGAAAGATGATACTATTTTACATTATTTGTTACATTTAATTACCCCTTTGCAAATGGCATTGGAATAGCGCTTCTGATTCTGTGTCTATATACAAATATATACACACATAAATCTGGGATTAAAAATGAAAAGATTTATAAAGAAAGTTAAAAAATAAACACAAATTTTTGACAAAATAATCAAAAAACATTCAGGGTCCTATCATACACCCGGCGCAATGCAATGTTGTTTAAATAGCAAATGCATTTGTGCCCATCTGTGGCCCATGGACTGCTGGTCTGAGAACGAGGTGTGTTCAGGGTCATTGTTGGCACGTTGCTATTTTGAGGAACCGAAATAGACTGAGACATTGACCAACTGAAACCTGGTCTAAAGTCAATTGCGCAATATTATTTTGTTATTTAAAGAGAGCGTTAGTAATATGAGCCTATAGGCGGGTCCACAACGCGCGTACACTTTACACACACAGGGACGCGCAGCAGCACACAAACATGCCAAATAAAAATAAAAGGATTACAATATAAAAGATTAATATTGTGTACATAAAGATATAGTGTAATCCAGCTTGTCCCGTAGATGGTCTCGCTTTAACCTTTAATCTCGCGCACAAGCAGATCTGTTTGTGCTCTGGAGAAGCATTCAGTCTTTCTGTTTGCAAATTGCGTCATGTAAATAGCGAATCCGCAACTGACTTTTAAAGGGAATGGGAAATTTTTTTTTTTTGCACCTTACGCCCAAAACACACTCATTACACATTAGGAGAATAGGGACAATGCTTTTAGACCATTTTTCCCGTTGTTAAACTAGCAAAAGTGGATTCGCACACTCCCTGAGTGAACTTGCGTCCTGCGCTTTAGACGATGCACTTCATCATTAAAGGTAGATTAATAGGCAGATTCTGTTGTTAATAGAGCCCTTAATGTAAATTACATATCAATATGATTTATGTTTATACATCTCCACTCTACAATATTATGCTGTCAAAATTATAAATATCAACATTATAAAGACAATTTCTCTTTCATTAATTTGATATAATTCAAGTTTTCTTAGTGTCTTCATGATTATCATGCTGCTTTGATCTTCTTTGGAAAAGTTTTGAGATCATGGTCACACCAAGTGCTCGTCTGGTTTCTGAATGTTCCTCAGACTCCGGGATGGACCGTAAAGACCCGAATCCTGAGCTGTGAGATGAGACTTTTGAGCGTGATGAGCTAAAAACTGAATCACTGTCTGCTCCTGATCGTGATCTGAATGAACTATAAGCAGAACTTCCCACAGACAATGTGTCCGACCGCTGATCTCCACTCACTGGGGAAAAACAAACATTTAAATCAGTAAAAGGTTTTAAACTCTTATAACAAAATTCTGAGATTTAAACTTTCAATATGTTCCTAAAAATAACGCAATCTATTGGTAATCATTAAAACATTATACAAATACTTTACTAATCAGACAGGATTTTACATGTTTTGTCCGTTTTATCTATGAAATATTTTTATTACAAGCCTGATTGCTATTTAATGCAGTAATTTAAAGTTGACCATAGATGTATAGAGAAGAAGAAATAATCAACATAAACAAGTGCTTAAACTCCAGAAAATGTTGATCATCAACATAAGAAGATTAAACGAAATATTATTTGTGCTTTTTTATTTTATTTAATGTCAAGTTTGCATTTATTGTCATAAATTGATACTTTGATAATTTTCAATCTGGCTTCCGATCGCATCACAGCACAGAGACGGCGCTCATTAAGATAATAAACGATATTCGCTTAAATACGGATTCAGGCAAATTATCAGTGCTGGTTCTACTCGACCTCAGTGTTGCATTTGACACTGTTGATCACAAAATACTTCTAGACAGGCTGGAAAACTGGGTGGGGCTTTCTGGGACAGTTCTAAAATGGTTCAGGTCATACTTAGATGGGAGAGGTTATTATGTGAGTATAGGTGACCATAAGTCTGAGTGGACGCCCTTGACATGCGGAGTCCCTCAAGGCTCAATTCTTGCGCCACTCCTGTTCAACCTGTATATGCTCCCAATGAGCCAAATAATGAGAAAGAACCAAATCTCTTACCACAGCTATGCAGACGACACACAGATCTACTTAGCCCTATCGCCTAATGATTACAGCCCTATTGACTCTCTGCTTCAATGCATTGATGAAGTCAACAGTTGGATGTGCCAAAACTTTCTACAGTTAAACAAAGACAAAACTGAAATCATTGTGTTTGGAAACAAAGATGAAGTTCTCAAGGTGAACGCATACCTTCACTCTAAAGGTCAAACAACTAAAAATCAAGTCAGGAATCTTGGTGTGACACTAGAGTCAGACCTTAGTTTCAGTAGTCATGTCAAAGCAATAACTAAATCAGCATACTATCATCTGAAAAATATTGCAAGAATTAGATGCTTTGTTTCCAGTCAAGACTTAGAAAAACTTGTTCATGCTTTCATCACCAGCAGGGTGGATTATTGTAATGGACTCCTCACTGGCCTTCCCAAAAAGACCATAAGACAGTTGCAGCTCATACAGAACGCTGCCGCCAGGATTCTGAGCAGAACTAGAAAATATGAACATATCACACCAGTCCTCAGCTCTTTACACTGGCTGCCAGTTACTTATAGGATTGATTTTAAAGTATTATTACTAGTATATAAATCATTTAATGGCCTAGGACCTCAATACATTGCAGATATGCTCACGGAATATAAACCCAACAGATCACTCAGATCACTAGGATCATATCAGCTAGAAGTACCAAGAGTTCACTCTAAGCATGGCGAATCTGCTTTTAGCTATTATGCCAGCCGCAGCTGGAACCAGCTTCCAGAGGAGATCAGATGTGCTCCTACATTAGTCACATTCAAATCCAGACTCAAAACACATCTGTTTAACTTTGCATTTAATGAATGAGCACTGTGTCACTGTTTGTCCGACTGTTTATACTGTATCTTATTTTAGTCTTTATTCTAAACTGTTTTAATTATTTTTAGTTCTTTCTCGTTTCTTTATTTTAAACTGTTCTTTATTCTAAACTGTTTTAATTATTTTCAGTTCTTTCTCGTTTCTTTATTTTAAACTGTTTTGTATATTCTTATTTCTTCTGATTATTTTTAATAGTATGTAAAGCACTTTGAATTACCATTGTGTATGAAATGTGCTATATAAATAAACTTGCCTTGCCTTGCCTTGCCTAAATTAAATTATCAAAAATTGAGAAAATCGCTGGAGATGGCTAGAAAGGGTCCAAATTTTATTATGGAGGAAAATATGTGGTGACAAATTTACGACAATGGATAGGATAGGATAGGATAGGATAGGATAGGATAGGATAGAAAACTTTATTAATCCCTGTGAGGGGAAACTCATTCGCCACCATTGTACATTACAGACAAATAAACATTATGAAACAACAACAATCAACACATACAAAAAATTACACAAATTCATTAAAAAACCTAACTGCACTCGGAGTAAAAGACCTTCTAAATCGCTCTGTAGAACACCGAGGCATTACTAATATTCCACTAAATGAACTTTTTAATCCACTAAAGATACAATGTAGTGGATGACCTTTGTAACACATAATTATTTTTAATTTTGCCCTTGTTCTCTTCTCCACAGTTACCTCAAGTGAATCAGGATTAAGGCCAATAACCGATCCAGCCTGTAGACTAAATATTATATTTTCACAACAAAACATATGTTATTCATGGAAAACATGAGCTCTAATGCTGTAAAGAAGGTCACAGGGAGACTAAAATGTACTGAAAGTGCCAAATAAAACAAGACACTCACTGTCTGGTGGTGGCAATTCCATGCTGTTATATCGTTTAATGGCCCCTGACACGTAACTTGTGTGAGATGAATCTCTGGAATGAGATGAACTGAAAATTGGGTCTGCTCCTGATCGTGATCTGAATGAACCATAAGCAGAACTTCCCACAGACCATGAATCAGATCCATCATCTCCACTCACTATAATAATGAAAGCAGAGAGCAGATCAGAAGAACATTTACAACATGAATGCATTTGACAGACACTTTTATCCAAAGCGACAGACATGGCATTAAAGGAATATATTCATCAGTTCATGTAATTGTAATTAATTCAGATGGTCAACTCTATGTCAACTCTAAATGGGTCAGGGAAGGAGGATTCACTTCATTGCAGAAATTTGGTTCACACAGAGACAGAACATTAGGAATAGGATCACAATGTTCAATGTTGTTTCAATATCTGGTCAGTATCAGGAAGGTTGTTATTGAAATGAGATTGAATTCTTATATGAGACTGAAATGTAAGCGATGAATCAAATGTTACACCCATATTTTAACAGTATGACATGGATTTAATGTAGCCCCATCAATAGTTAAATTCAATTCAACCCTAAAAAGGCAAGACCATAAAGAGAAATCAGAGTTATATTTTTTTTGTTGCTATTTTCCATCTTTTCAGGACACAAATGATACAATTGCATGTTTTTTATTTTATTTTAAACTTCACCTAATGGGCATGGAAAGCTGCTATTGCTGCCACATAAACCTTAATAGTGGACGGAGTAAGACCAGCAGAGAAGCGATCTTGGAGGAACTCCGAGCTGAAGGCACCGAGCACTCTCTGAGCAGCCTTGTGGATGGAGCTCTAGAGTTGAGTATGGTCTTGATCACTCCTGCTGACAGGCCAGCCTCTAGATACAGAGCTCCCTCAGGGGCCAGACACACAGTTTCCACAGCTCTGGAAAAGCAGATCCTTCCTGAGGGGAATCTCCCATGGAGGACCTGCCAGGAGTTATATGATGTCCGAGAACCTTACTCGTGCCGGCCAGAACGGGGCTACCAAGAGTAGACTGACCCTGTCCCGACGGACCCTCTTTTGAATTCCCGGGAGCAGATCGATAGAGGGAAATGCATACAGGCGCAGCCTCAGCCACATCTATACCATGGCATGCAGCCCAAGAGAAGCTGGATGCGTGAGGGAGAACCACAGCGGACAGTGGGTCGTCTTATGAGATTCCGATAGGCCTATGTCACACTTCCTGCTTCCGGAAGGCGTAGTAGGGATTCAGAACTTCTGGTCAACAGTATTTCTCCATAAGGATTTATATTATCAGCCATAATGTCTAAACCATCCGAGGTAGACTGACCAGGAGCTATGAGGTTGTGAAACGAAGGTTTTTGCTCCTGTAGAAGCTATAAGTTCGTATGAAATCAACCTTGTTTTAAGAAAAACATGTTTTATCCGCGATCTTATGAAAAAAAACTACACTACCCACAATCCTAAGCGTAGCAGCAAGGTCTGCTGATTGGTCCAACTCGCTGTTACCATAGAAACGTTTACCTAACTGGCGAACGGCCCGCCGCTGTTGTTGTAGTGTACCGGGTTGCTCTGCGTCAGGACGTAGACAGCCATAACTCAGCTTTCACGCTTTTCCACTTGAGAGTTTTCATTTATCATCCGAACCACATCGTCATATGTGACTTCAGGCAGGTTGCGGAGAGAGTTGGTCCAGCGGTATCTATCGGACTCCGCCATTGTAAAGAGCTAACCGGAAGAGCTGTATCCCTACTAAAAGACGTACTTCCGGTCTTCAATTTTTTCGTGATATAGGCCTATAGATCCACTTCCGCTGGGCCGAATCTCTCAAATATCGACTACACCATTGGAGTGGAGTCTCCATTTCCCAAGCCTCAGCCCCTGCCTCGACCGAACGTCTGTTCCCAAATTCTTGGTTCCCCTGGGACCACAGGAGGATCTGGCCAGTCTGCAAAGCGGGAGCAACCTAAGACCGCCCGATGATTTATATAGGAGACCACTAAAATGTTGTCCGACTGAATCAGGACGTGGTGGCTGCTGAGGTACAGGAGAAAGCTCCCCAGAGCCCTGAATCATCTCCAGGCAATTTATGTGACAAGAGAGATGATGGTCCCTTCATAGACCGCTCAAGAAATGGCCCTCCATGACCACCCCCCATCCTGTGAGGGATGTATCTGTCGAGACAGTTTTCCGGCAACAAGATGCTCCCAGCACCAGACCCTGGGACAGAAACCAAGGCTTCTTCAATATTGTTAGGGAACAAAGGCATCTGATCTGATCGTACCCTGATAGGAAGGTGGTTCTTTGGGCAGGTGTTGAGTCTCAACCCCAAGTACTTTATGTGGCCAAGAACCGAACCGGCATCTCCTGAGACTGGGCCAGTATCAGACACTCGTCGATATAGATTAATACATGGATGTCCTGGAGCCTCAGCAGGGCCAGAGCTGCATCCATGGATTTAGTAAACCTGATATTGGAAAACTTCTCCCCCAAAAGCGAACCTCAGGAACTTCCTGTGAGAAGGAAGGAGGGATATGTGGAAGTATGTGTCCTTGGACCTGATTTGACTCACAATGGTGGGAATTGTCAACATCCTGAACCTGAATCTCCTCAGAGTATGGTTCAGATGCTGCAGATCTATAATGGGACGCAATCCCCCATCCTTCTTTGGAACCAAGAAGTACCGGCTGTAGAACCTGGACTCACGCTCGGGAGGAGGAATACATTCTATGGTCTCCTTTGCTTAGAGGGAGTGCACTTCCTTCCTGGAAACCGGTTTCCCGAAGCGCACTTGAGGGCGGAATACAGACATCGATTTCCTGAAGATTCCATGGAGGAGCAATTCTCACTCGCCTCTCCCCTTCTTCGCAAGAAGCATGGTCCTCAGATGTGTTTTCTTGCTCGAAGGCTTCAGGCGAGTGTTGCTTAGACCCACAAGCAATAACCTCAGTTTTATCATTATTACATTTTAGGAAGTTGCTATATAACCAGATTTTAAACCTTCCTACATTTGATCTTACGATAATTTCTCCTATGCGAGTACGTGACACAAAAAAACCTGCGTATGCCTATCTTCCAGATGTGAAATTTATAAATCGCAAATGATTTTGGAATTGTGCGCAGCAGAATGGTTTCCGATCTCTGCATTGTAAATGCTGCCTTACTAATGTCATTAACATGTCAAAGAGCACCAGTCAACGTCCAAATCTTTTACTTGAGAATGAAGAACGGCAAGAATTGCTTAGATTTCCAAATACCTGCAGTACTCCGACTCTCTGTCACAAGGAAAAGTGTGTATGTCTGCTTAGACCCTGATGTGGCGATAAGCACTTTTCCACGTCAAAGACCATTTTTTTAAACATGAATGTTGGCATGGAATTTAGAGTACACACACTATAAGATCAGTTCTGTGCGTTCACACGTTTTAAAAAAAATAGGCCCATAGTCTTTAGAACAATGTGGAGGAAACCCATCTGAGACTGTATATGTAGATAATATTCATAAAATTGTATTACTTCACTCACTAGTCTGTGATCTGCTGTCCTCTCTCCATTTGTCCAGGTGCTCTTCTGTTTTATTTCTATCATCCATCACTTGTAAACACTTTCTGTCCATTTCAAAATGGCAGCCGTTGTTTTGTGCCACTGTCTCCTCAATCTTCTCCAGCAGCTCCTTGATCTGAGTGTCGTCACTCCTGTTGTGATTGTTGAGAACATGAAACCTGTTCCCACATTTGTCCAGCAGCCGCTGGAGATCCGGCCCTTCACTCTCAATGTGCTGCTCTATAGATGTGTCTAACAGAGAGTCTCCATGAGTGAACAGCACTATAGTGTGACTCCAGACTCTCTCACTGAGAAGATCCAGATGCTCCTGCAATGCTTTTCTCTCAGTCTCTTTAAATGCATTGTCCACACGTATGATCAGTAGTACAGCGTGTGGTCCTGGAGGACACAGAGACACACTGCGCAAAATCTCCTGTTTCAGTAACTCAGGACTGAACTCTACAGGGAAATTCCTCCACCATCCTGGAGCTTCAATGACAGTGATGTGTCTGTCTGCTACTTCTCCATGTCTCTTCACACACTGAGCAGATGTCTTCAAGTCAAACTCCTCTCTGCCCAGGATGGTGTTTCCAGCTGAACTCTTACCAGCTTTTCTAAATCCCATCAACACAATCCTGAGCTCTGAGAGATGTTGGGCGTCACCTGCAACAAATACTGAACAAACACACTTCTTAAGGTGGGTGACATCTTAAATCTTCTTAAATAATCTCTCTTTGTGAAAAAGGGGTTCCTGAAATAAGGTTCAGCTTATCTGTATGGGTGTCAAACTACACATTATTGATTAAAAATGGCATATAAGTGTATCTCACATTAATTAAACTCTTAAATCAGAGTTGAGCAAAGGTTATCGATGGAGAATAATTATGAAGAAAATAAAACAGCTTAATTTCAATGATCTGCAGACAAAACTACAGATCACAGAACACACAGATTAAGCAAGACTAAATTCCAAATAGCTTCAGAATAATGTTTTCAGAAAGTATATTCTTTAAAAAATAATTAGGTTAAATGATTCCTCTAAACCACTGAATAAATCTCTCTCTTGTGTGTGTTCTCACCTGAGAAAGCATTATCAATGCACTGGTGGCTATTAGTACCAGCAAATACATGACTGTATTACATTTAAATTAATTTACTAGATGGAAGGAAAGTCAAAAAAGACCATTTGTGACTGCTTATATTTATAAAAGACTTTAAGGGGGAAGTAACAGCCTAAATTGGCATAAACAGATCCAAAATCGTATCTGTATTGACCAATATGAAAGCAGTAAAAGTGTCTTGCAAAAAACTGTGAACATGTTGACATTTTTTCACTCATAAAAATAGCTTCTAATCTTACAAATGTTCATTTTACATGACATATTTGTGCCTTAGTTGGAGCTCCAAATAAACTATAGTTCCTCCAGCAGTCTAGTAGTTTTTACTTTCAAAGTGTTTGACGGGACTCACTTCCTGGTGCTTCAGAATAGCGACAAACATGAGGCGTGTCTATAGGTGTAAAGCTGATGTTTAAGATTATAGTCAAGACGAGATGTTTGCAGTTTTCTTCTATTTATTTATTTATTTATTTTTGTATTGTTTTCTATGGATTAGGTAAAAGGATTTCCATTATCAAAAGCACACATGAAGAACAGGATTGTTTAAGAAATGAAAGTGCTTATTTCCTTCAGTAACAGATTTTAGGGGCCGTCACTGTGAGCTGCTTTGAACCCATCTATTGGGAATGCCTCTACAAATAGCAGTTAATGACAAGGAGTTTCTTGCTGCTATTACTGTGACTGTTACATTTTCATGATTTACTTAATATACTCAGTGTGTATCTGCACTATAAAGTATATGAACTCACTCATCTGTGATCTGATGTTTTCTCTCCTTTTTTGCATCCTCTTCATTCGTTCTTCTGCTCTCTCTTCCTCTGCTCTTCTTCTCTCTTTCACCTCCTGTAAAATCTTTCTGTCTATTTCAAAATGGCAGCCGTTGTTTTGTGCCACTGTCTCCTCAATCTTCTCCAGCAGCTCCTTGATCTGAGTGCCGTCACTCCTGTTGTGATTGTTGAGAACATGAAACCTGTTCCCACATTTGTCCAGCAGCCTCTGGAGATCCGGCCCTTCACTCTCAATGTGCTGCTCTATAGATGTGTCTAACAGAGAGTCTCCACGAGTGAACAGCACTATAGTGTGACTCCAAACTCTCTCACTGAGAAGATCCAGATGCTCCTGCAATGCTTTTCTGTCAGTCTTCTCAAATCTAATGTCCACACGTATGATCAGTAGTACAGCGTGTGGTCCTGGAGGACACAGAGACACACTGAGCAAAATCTCCTGTTTCAGTAACTCAGGACTGAACTCTACAGAGATATTACTCCACCATCCTGGAGCTTCAATGACAGTGATGTGTCTGTCTGCTACTTCTCCATGTCTCTTCACACACTGAGCAGATTTCTTCAAGTCAAACTCCTCTCTGCCCAGGATGGTGTTTCCAGCTGAACTCTTGCCAGCATATCTATATCCCATCAACACAATCCTGAGCTCTGAGAGATGTTGGGCGTCTCCTGCAACAAATACAGAACAAACACACTTAGGCATTCCTGCTGTGTGTGTTTTCTGAACAGTTAACAAGAAAGCTGCACAAAAAATATGCTAATCATAATAATACAAATGCCTCATGCATGGAGTTACATTAATCATCCTCCATGGACCATGGTTAACTAAAATATGAAGAAATGAGAACTGTTTAATTTTCTCAATTAAGAGAAAACAAAAACACAGAGATTATATAAAACTCAGGGCTAAATAGCCATTTGTTGCAAAAATAACATGTTTTCAGTAATTCTATGTCCTTTAAAAATATGCAACATGTAAAAAGGCGAACTAAATTAATGATTAAATCTCTCTTGCGCGCGCACACTCCTGGCACACACATAATTGCACAGCCACGCACTTTAAAATACATGACAGTATTCTGCAAATTAACCTAAAACGCAATCCGTGACAAGCCAAATGTATAAGCATAAACGACTATATGGAGAACAAAGCAAGTCCTAATTGTCTTACAAAATTTATTTAGCTGTATAGACCAATATGAAAGTGAAAGCAGTAGCAATGTCTCACAGAAACAGTAGGTTAAACACGTCGAGTTTGAGTAAAAGTCATATTTACTAGGAATTAACAAGGAAAAGATGATACATTTTTAAAAATAATAAATGCTTACTTAAGTCCATTTTCATTCAAAGTGTCACAGTCGGAGTACCAGAGTAAATGTAGGTTTACCAGCACTCTAGTAGTCTAGTGTTTATCTTATCTTATCTTTGACTGGACTTACATACAGGTGCTTCAGAGCAGTGGTGCACATGGGCGGGTCTAGCTGTAGGTGTACGTGTAGGGTGCAAAGGTGATGTAAAGATGATTATTTTACACATGCACAAAAATATGTCAGCAAATTTTTATAAAGTGATAATCTTTAAATTCAGATATTTTAAAAAGTGACTTCATCTGGCAAACTTAAACCTATAAACTACTCTTAATCCCACATTGAACAGATATCATACTTAGTAACTATTCACAGTCGCATTAACAGATTATTTAGTCTACCTGCAGTCGATAATTATATACATTAAAACTCATATTTGATCATATTTTCATATTTAATCTCCTCGCGCCCCTCAGGAACCTGACGTTCAGGTCTTGCTTACCCAAGGATTTTCCATCTGCATTGTGATGTGCGGGAATCGCTGAAACATACACTGAGCGTGGAGGGAGACCGCCTTCACTCCAACCCATCTTGCAGGAAGGAAAGCACAGTACCGACTGAACATCATCGGGCGTCTTCTCGGTGAGAAAAACTCCACTCAACAAACAGGTTCCACTTCAGAGCGTAAGCGTGCATTGTAGAGGGCGCTCTCGCAGAAGTGATGGTGTCTACGACTGCTTGTGGTTGATCACCTAAGTCCATCAAGTCCCGTCCAGAGACCAGACATGGAGTTTCAGGAGAAAGCAGGTCCTTCCTCAGAGGAATGCGCCAGGGAGGGGCTGTCGTGAAGAGCATGAGTTCTGGGAACCAATAAGGGGCAACTAGCAAGACCTGCTCCTCGTCCTCCCTGACTTTGCACAGTCTGTGCGAGAAGGCTCCGAAGTGGTCCCATATCAGCTGGACCGCCTGGGGATGGAGTCGCCACTCTCCCGGGGCAAAGCCGTGTCGTGAAAGCTCATTGGCTACACGATTGAGCAGGCCAGGGATGGCCCATAGAAATTAAGTATATGACCACAGGCTGTGGATTTGGCGGCAGGCTGGGGTGATTGTCACACCCATCTCGGGACTCGGCCATGAAATCATTGCTGAAGTGGCTTCAAATGAACCACCCTGAGTGGCGTTACTGTGGCTGCGGATGCCATATGCCACAGGAGCCTCTGAAAATGTTTCAGTGGGGCCCCTAGCTGCCCTGCTCTTGAGTGTATTCAAGCAGTTCAACACTGACCAAGGACGTTCCTCTGTGAGGCATGCGGTCTGGTTGACCGAGTCTAACTCCATACCGAGAAAAGAGATATTCTGCATGGGGCGAGTTTGCTCTTTTCCCAGCTGACCCGAAGTCACAACTGGCTGAGGTGACTGAGCACCATGTCCCTGTTTTTGCACAACTGATCTCGAGACTGAGCTTGTATCAGCCAATTGTGGAGATAGTTGAGGACATGAACACCACACTCTCTCATGGGAACAATGGCCGCCTCCACGACCTTTGTAAAGACGCAAGGCGACAGGGACAGCCCAAAGGGTAGGACTTTGTACTGATATACTCAACCCTCGAAAGCAAAGCGCAGGAACGGCCTGTGACGCGGGATGATTGAGACATGAATGTACGCATCCTTCAGGTTGATCGCTGAAAACCAATAACGGGGACAAATGCATCTGAAAATGCATTTCTGCATCAACATCTTGAACGGAAGCCTGTGTAAGGTGTGGTTCAAGACTCGCAGGTCCAAAATTGGTCGTAACCCACCACCTTTCATGGATACAATGAAGTATGAGCTGCAGAAGCCGGTCTTCATATCGGCTGGAGGGACCGGCTCTATCGCCTGTAGAACTGCGATCTCCGCTCTCAAGACAGGGGCAGTGTCGTTCAGCACGGATTTGAAGTGGACAACCCTGAACTTGGGCGGACGCAGGGCGAACTGAATTGCACAGCCGATTCTGATGGTACGGATGAGCCAGTTGTTATTATAAAATAATTAATATAGTTGAGAAACATACTGTAGAATTGGCTGAAAATGGCCTCTGGAATAAAAGGAATTTGGTCCTTTTTACAAAAATAACGAGGCTAAGAAAGATTTTAAGCAAGAAAATCATCAACAAGTTAAAACTTCCTGCTCAAGCAAGTAGAGATAAATAGTCAAAGAGGCGTTATTAGAATTGAGACTAATATGACAATATGTGAAGCTAACTATACAGCAACAAATGTTGAACATAAAAAAGCAAGATAAAAACGAATAAAAATGACAAAACAAAATCAATAAAACTTAATATGTAAATAATATAATGTGCAAATAAAACAATCTGATCCAAAATATGAATAAAAACTATAATAGTATCTTAATTATACTAAAATAACACTGGCTCACATTGATTTTTCTTTAAAGCTGCTTTGAAGTAATTTCATTGCATAAAGCAATATATAAATGACAAAAACAGAGACTGAGCCTATTTTAATGTTTTATTATTTATTTAAATTTTTAAAGAAGTATTCTATGTATTTCTTATTATAGACAAATTATTAGAATATAAAGCAAGAATTTTCCTTTATTTTGTATATTCAGTCGCTGAAACTCCTCAACTAATGGGTCAACATTAAATACAGTCTAAAGTCCTTAAAAACAAGTGGACAAAAAAAGTAAAATTAAAGAATGATTAAACTTTATTGGACATGAGCAGTCATACAAAGACCCAATATAACCGACCCATCTACAATCAAGAAACATCAGACTGAGGCTCATCCTGTAAATAAATACTGTGTTCCTGAATGGATTTTCACCCTCTAGATCAATTAAGTGCTGAATGTATCTAAGGAAACCTTGGCACAAAAGAAAAGAAGTTCCCAAAGACTTCTGGTCTACAATCACACTGCTAGACCAAAAGCTGAACGCAGGAACTACTCCAACATGGAAACTGATTGATTTGATATAATTAGCTTTTTTCAAGTAATAATCTAAAAGACCATTTCAGTCCAAACTCAATGACAAAAATATGTACAGTAATTACTTCTGTAGGGCTGAATACCACAAATCAGTTGCATACACATCAAGTCATTTTTCCCTGTATAATGGAGTTAGTCCCTCCAGAAAAACGCGATTATGCGATCGCATGATTCCATGCATAATCAGCCAAAGTCCGCATATTTATGCGGGGGACGCATTTTTTTAAATACGCCGCACTTTCGCCGCATAAATTGCAGATTTCCGCGTGCAAAATATGCGGGCTTGCATGATTTCATAATCCCCGCATTTTCGTTGCAAAAAGTCACATATATCTTAGCAGAAAGTTGACAAATGTTGCGTTTACTTCACACAAGCGCAGCCATTTCCCCTGTTGCCATGGGAACGTTATGAAGTGACGTATTTACGAATGAGTATGAATGAGTAAGCAGATGAAAATGGAGTGTTGATGCTGGTTCGGGAGTGATGCCCTGACAAAACATGTTTATATTGCACTTGATTGTTATCTGATTTGCACGTCATGCACTTTTATTAATTATTATTAACTGTTGGCAAATTAAAATTGTTTGTAGAAGTTGTTTTCTGTAACTTTCTTAAAAATGAGTGAACACGGAGCAGTTTTTCCGTGAGCGGGACTGGAAAACCCGGAGTGGATCAAGAGCGGAGTGATAACAGAACGCTTAGAGTGGAGAGAGGAACATGCTTTTGCTCCACTCCAGGCTTTGATCACATCCCCCTAAGCAGGGTGAATAGCTTACACCTCTTCTTTCTCATTCAAACTAAAATGAAGACATTTATTACACTATTAATGTAATGGTGTTGGGGGAATCACTTTTTTTTCTCTTTTTCATCAAACCGCAGTTTTTGCAAGTTTCCGCAATTTTTGCAAGTTCCCGCAATTTCATCGCATAAAATTGCATTTTATCCCGCATATTCCATCGCATTTTTTAAGAAAACGTGCCGCATAATCAAGGATTTTTGCCCGCAACAATCACAAAAAAACTCCGCGTTTTTCTGGGGGGACTGAAATGTAAAGCTCTTTTTTGGCAAGATTTTTTAATCGCAACCCAGATCGACTGATGCAAAATCCGATACATAAAAATAAAGATACAGTGCCATTTTAAGGCCTAATATTGTTTTAGAGTCTCCTAAACTATGTTTACATGCGTCAAAAAACACTTTAATTATCTCATAATATACATTGCAGCATCAGCTCTTTTCTCTCAGTGTCTGAAACAGTTAGTTCGAAGATTCAGGCCACATCCACACGAAGCCCCCTCATTTTTTCCCCCTTGTTCTAAAAAGAAATCCTTAAACATGGCGGCGTCTCAAGAAATATCTGCGAAACCACTGAAACAGACTCAAAACAATGTAGTATACATGCCAGACCAGTATGCGGCGCTGTAATTCTTCCACGGAGATACATTAAAAATGGAGAAGAAGACTTGGAACATGTGCATTAACAAGCATCATAGCATAAGAAAGAAAATATAAATAAATAAAGAAGTAAAATAAAGAAATAAAATATAAATGCATTCAAGTAAATAATAAAGAAATATAAGAGGCTCATAGCTTCTGCAGGACGAACACAAGCATGTCGTCCGCAGTTGTTGTTGCTGTTACTTGACGTAGTGTGTCTGACTCAGGTCAACACGTGGGGTGATGACATCATAGTTTCACAAAATAAACGAATTGGTTGTACACACGAAAAAGCAAGGGTGTCGTTTTCAGATTTATCCGCTCTGGGACCCGGATTAAAAAAACAGCGGTTTCAGGCTCCCAAACGCCGGATCCGTCTGGACGAAACACCGATATGATGCTACATTTTTACATATACAGCTAAACTCGTCTCCATGTGGACAAGGCCTCAGTTAATATTAAATGTCAATTTCAAGATCATACTCATCAAAAGATACTTACTAAAAGAATCAGTCTTGTGGGCCATGCATTGTAATGTGATCTGGAGATTGGCATCGCCCAAGATTTTTTTCTCTTTAACACACAAAACAAAAGGAGAAAATAATCAGGAGAAATTTTATTCTTATTCATATTCAAAACATAGACATACAGGCATCCATAGTAATGTAATTTTGCTCTTATTCATAAAGTTATCCGGTTAAATAAAGTTTGGGAGCAACCAATCAGATCCCTGACAACATGCTTGTACTGAACAGCAGCGTTTATCTCAGTTTCTCGACCTTCTACTCACAGTAATCCACTATCTAACCCTGTCGTCTGCTGATGTTCAGGATGTTCAGAGCTCTTCTGAATGACTGAGATCCCGTCCATATCCAGCTGAACTGAATGATCACTGAAGGAACCGATGCCCTGGACCAACACCATTCAAAAATACATTTGACTTTTTCAACACACACAGTGATCCAGTGACACAAAACACACCGTTCTTGAAGTCTGACCGTCGCCATCAGCCGCTTGTTTCTGCAGCAGGTTCTGTGCTAAACGAGTCTTTCCAGTGTAAACCAGAAGGAGAAGCTGCTGCAGGACTGACGGGAAGTCTTGAGTAGATTGAGCTTCATTTGGCAGACACCTGTACATCGGCCTGAAGCAGTGCGGTGGAGAAGAGGCAGGCATGGTTTGAGCTGCAGACCTAGACTGAATTTAGGCATCATCAAACTCCACAATATGCTTCATGTTCCCTTATGTTGGCAGTGAAATTATGAAGAGAACATGTATCCTTCACAAGTAACGTAATGCATTACGATGAAATATTGATTTTAAATATAACTTTAGATCTGCCTGATTACAAATGAAAAAAACAACAACATTACGTTCCTGGTTAAAAAAAAAGATTTTGCAACAGCTGAATGTAACATTTTTGACAAGTGAAACAGTCACTTTTTAATAGTAATAGTAATAATAGTAATATATCTTTATTGTCCACCGAGGTGGAAAATTGGCTCACCAGCCATTAGAATAAGTATACAAGCAGTAATGAGAAAATAAAAATAAATAGATAATCACATTTCATGCCATAATCATTTGGATTATCAGTCACTTGCCGAGTTGAGAATTTTAACAGCATTTGGAATAAAAGTTTTATGCAGTTTAAATGGTCATACCAGACTGTGAGATGAAAAGTTAGTACACTCTCTACTATAGATTTGTACACAAGTTCTAAAATATGCTGATTAACTCCAAGGCCACTAAGTTGTCTAAGAAGAAATAAATGTTGCGAACATTTTTTAAAAAGGTATTTTTTTCAATTTATTAATGTCTCCAGCACGTTTTATAATTACCCAAAAATCAAACATCGGTCACCTCTCACACACGTTATCAATGTTATCAAAACCTTAAACTCTGTCGGTTAGAATATTAGAACTAAAAACAGCGGTCCAGACAGTAAATGCATTACCTGAAAACACACACTACATCATCATTTTCCGAGAAGAGGAAGAAAATGGCAGCCAGAGCGGCTTCAGCATGAGGCTTCAGTCTGTCAGAGACGATAACGTACGTAATACATAATTACTTACTTTACTTTATTTATAAAGCACTTTACAACTGCACATGCAGACCAAAGTGCTGTACAATCAGCAGCTTAAAAACAAACAACACATAAAAACAACATGCAACTTGAGA
Source organism: Squalius cephalus (assembly GCA_022829025.1). Classification (NCBI taxonomy): domain Eukaryota; kingdom Metazoa; phylum Chordata; class Actinopteri; order Cypriniformes; family Leuciscidae; genus Squalius; species Squalius cephalus. The sequence goes on from CM040797.1 coordinate 44,496,216, forward strand.
ATACAGATACTGTACTAGCCCAGTTAGATACTAGATACTAGATACAATTCATGTGCATTCATAATGCACCTGAATTTGTTCTTCACTCGCTGAAACTGAATCGGGAATGATCACGGAGCCGAGTGAAATACTTTACACTGCAGGCTAAAGAAAAACAAACACAGATCCAAATGAAAACTTTACCGGGTTAGTGAACATCATTCAATATGTGTTTCACGTTATACATTTTGACTGACATTTTTGAAAGATGATACTATTTTACATTATTTGTTACATTTAATTACCCCTTTGCAAATGGCATTGGAATAGCGCTTCTGATTCTGTGTCTATATACAAATATATACACACATAAATCTGGGATTAAAAATGAAAAGATTTATAAAGAAAGTTAAAAAATAAACACAAATTTTTGACAAAATAATCAAAAAACACTCAGGGTCCTATCATACACCCGGCGCAATGCAATGTTGTTTAAATAGCAAATGGATTTGTGCCCATCTGTGGCCCATGGGTTGCTGGTCTGAGAACGAGGTGTGTTCAGGGTCATTGTTGGCACATTGCTATTTTGAGGAACTGAAATAGACTGAGACATTGACCAACTGAAACCTGGTCTAAAGTCAATGGCGCAATATTATTTTGTTATTTAAAGAGCGCGTTAGTAATATGAGCCTATAGGCGGGTCCACAACGCGCGTACACTTTGCTTATTACACACACACTCTGCTTATTACACACACACTCTGCTTATCACACACAGGGACGCGCAGCAGCACACAAACAGGCCAAATAAAAATAAAAAGGATTACAATGTAAAAGATTAATATTGTGTACATAAAGATATGGTGGAATCCAGCTTGTCCCGTAGATGGTCTCGCTTTAACCTTTAATCTCGCGCACAAGCAGATCTGTTTGTGCTCTGGAGAAGCGTTCAGTCTTTCTGTTTGCAAATTGCGTCATGTAAATAGCAAATCCGCCCTGACTTTTAAAGGGAATGGGAAATTACACTGATTGTTTTTTTTTTTTTTGCACCTTACGCCCAAAACACACCCTTTACACATTAGGAGAATAGGGACAATGCTTTTAGACCATGCGCCGAGAGCGCCGACCATTTTTCCCGTTGTTAAACTAGCAAAAGTGGATTCGGACACGACCTAAGTGCACTTGCGCCCTGCACTTTAGACGATGCACTTCATCATTAAAGGCAGATTAATAGGCAGATTCTGTTGTTAATAGAGCCCTTAATGTAAATTACATATCAATATGATTTATGTTTATACATCTCCACTCGACAATATTATGTTGTCAAAATTATAAATGTCACCATTATAAAGACAATTTCTCTTTCATTAATTTGATATAATTCAAGTTTTCTTAGTGTCTTCATGCTTATCATGCTGCTTTGATCTTCTTGGGAAAAGTTTTGAGATCATGGTCACACCAAGTGCTCCTCTGGTTCCTGAATGTTCCACAGACTCCGGGATGGATCGCAAAGACCCGAATCCTGAGCTGTGAGATGAGACTTTTGAGCGTGATGAGCTAAAAACTGAATCACTGTCTGCTCCTGATCGTGATCTGAATGAACTGTAAGCAGAACTTCCCACAGACAATGTCTCCGACCGCTGATCTCCACTCACTGGGGAAAAACATTTAAATCAGTAAAAGGTTTTAAACTCTTATAACAAAATTCCTGAGATTTAAAACTTTCAATATGTTCCTAAAAATAACAATCTATTGGTAATCATTAAAACATTATACAAATACTTTATTAATCAGATTGTATTTGACATGTTTTGTCTGTTTTATCTATGAAATATTTTTATTACAAGCCTGATTGCTATTTAATGCAATAATTTAAAGTTGACCATATAGATGTATAGAGAAGAAGAAATAATCAACATAAACAAGTGCTTAAACTCCAGAAAATGTTGATCTTCAACATAAGAAGATTAAACGAAATATTATTTGTGCTTTTTTATTTTATTTCATGTCAAGTTTGCATTTATTGTCATAAATTAAATGATCAAAAATTTAGAAAATCGCTGGAGATGTAGAAAGGGTCCAAATTTTATTATGGAGGAAAATATGTGGTGACAAATTTACGACAATGTAGACTAAATATTATATTTTCACAACAAAACAGATGTAATTCATGGAAAACATGAGCTCTAATGCTGTAAAGAAGGTCACAGGGAGACCAAAATGTACTGAAAGTGCCAAATAAAACAAGACACTCACTGTCTGGTCGTGGCCATTCCATGCTGTCATGTCTTTTTATGGCCCCTGGCTCGTAACTTGTGTGAGATGAATCTCTGGAATGTGATGAACTGAAAATTGGGTCTGCTCCTGATCGTGATCTGAATGAACCATAAGCAGAACTTCCCACAGACCATGAATCAGATCCATCATCTCTACTCACTATAATAATAAAAGCAGAGAGCAGATCAGAAGCACATTTACAACATTAATGTCTTTGACAGACACTTATCCAAAGCAACTGACATGGCATTGAAGGAATATATTCATCAGTTCATGTAATTGTAATTAATTCAGATGGTCAACTCTATGTCAACTCTAAGGCTGCATTTACACTGCAGGTCTTGATGCCCAATTCCGATTTGCTGACTATATCCGATTTTTTTGACGACCTGCTTACATCATCTTTTAAAAGTGACCCGTATCCGATATTTGCATTTACACTATACACTGCCAAAACAACCAAATATAGACGTTCTGACCCGGAAAATGAAGTAAAACAGCTCAATATGCAATGGATGCAGAAGCAGAAAAAAAAATATTATAGTGATGCGCGGATCGCGGTCATATACGCGGGGGCTCTGTGGATAAACCGCGGATCGGGCGGGTCAAGTAGTGGATATGATAAATCATTATTAACGAAAATATTAACTACATTCCAGGGACGGAGTGGGGCCACTTTTCAGCCCTGGAGTTAAGGCCCAAGACCGGCCCACTTTTTCCATGGTGGAATTCCAAATTAGCACTTTTTCCCATTTGGATAAATGAAGCAACAGTTCAGCTGTTACTATTGTGTAGTTTGTATTAATACACTGTAAAAAATGTTACTGCTATTTACTTAAAAAAATTATGGTAACAATATTACACATACTATTTTTGAGTAGTTAAGCTTGATTTCATTCATGGAATCTACCTGAATAAATCATGTAAAATGCCCTAATTTAATTAGACATAATGAATTAAAAAATGTTAGTGAAATGTGCTTTTTTATTTTAAGTAATTTTTATTCTCAAAATTGTGTGAAGTCAAGTGAATGGATATGACCTGTTTTTATTTAACTATGAGATATATTGTTTTATAATAAGACTGTATGCTGCTAGGACAGCACAGAATCAAACTTGTTACTGCACTATCATTAGCAGAGCTATTGCTACATATATAAAATAACATGCTTCAGGATATTTAAAAATGCAGTTACTCACAACCTAACCATAAGCCCTACTCTTCTGCACAATGGTAACTATCAAAACTTTAACATAATAGATCTCTTTCAAATGTCAAACATACCTGAACATTAAACATTAACAGATGTTTCCCTTTACTCAAAAACACATGAAATAACACTTTATATCAAGATTTACTCTCCATTTCCAGCCATGTGCAAAGCATGCTGGGAACAAACAATGGTGTCGCATAAATGAGCTAATTCTCTTAAAATAAATAGGTAGCCCCTTTTCCTTAATTTTGTGAGGTTTATCAGTTCCTCAATTCAAGCCTTAAAATTGTGTATGTTTCCTTAAAAAAAATAGGAAAATGCATCTCTTGGTGTTATTAGTGAAATGTTCTCAATATTTTCAACAAAAACTGAACCACAATTTTCTTAATAAAATATACATAATATTTTTAATGATCACCTCAATTTTTTTAATGAAAATTACAAGACTCATGATTCATTTTTTACAGTGTACCATAGTTCAACAAATAATGTAAAGGTTAAATAATAATTCACTTAGACTTTATAAGAAGCAATTGGGACTTTATATCACACAATTCTGACTATATCTCGCAATTCTGAATTTCTGACTTTAAAAAGAAGCAATTGCAACTTTATTTCACGCAGTTCTGACTTTATATCTTGCAATTTCTGACTATAAGAAGCAATTGCGACTTTAGCCTAATTCACACAATTCTGACTTTATAACACGCAATTGCGACTTTATATCTCACAATTTTGACCATCTCGCAATGCTGACTTTATAACACGCAACTGCAACTTTATTTCAGGCAATTCTGACTTTATAACACGCAATTGCGACTTAATATCACGCAATTCTGACCATCTGATCTCGCAATGCTGACTTTATAACACGCAACTGCAACTTTATTTCAGGCAATTCTGACTTTATAACACGCAATTGCGACTTAATATCACGCAATTCTGACCATCTCGCAATGTTGACTTTATAACACGCAATTGCAACTTTATTTCAGGCAATTCTGACTTTATATCTCGCAATTCTGACTTTATAACACGCAATTGAGACTTTATTTCACGCAATTACTGATGTATTCCGAGATGTAAACTCGCAATTGTGAGATAAAAAGTCGCAATTATCGTTTAAAATGCTTTATTCTGTGGCGGAAACAAGCTTCCATACCTCCTGGCGACCTGGCCTCTTCCTCCCATCCATCCTCCCTGACGCGTACCGTTACAGTAGGGCCGGCCCAGCTATCGGTAGGCGCCGGCAATGCCGCGGGTACGCGGCCGTGGTAGTCTAACGTTTTGGAAAGGACTGGCTGTGGACCCAACCAACTCTATATTAGGGGAGGGGAGAACTCCCTCACATGGTACAACCCATGCAGAGGCTGCGCGCTGCAGTGTCAGAAGGCGGAATGTGTAATGTTACTAATGTGACATTGAAATGTGAAACAAAAAAAAAAAATCCTCGACCGGCCCAAAAGTGAAGCGGCCCACCGGGAATTCTCCCGATTCTCCCGATTACCCAATCCGGGCCTGCTACATTCTCTAAAATAAGAGTAGGCTATGTTCCATTCCAGTTAAGTTTCAAGGGAGTAAAGCCTGTTTATGCCATTAAGAAAATTAAATTCTGTCAAATAAATTAAATTAAAGAAATGTTCATTTAAAAGCAGCGCTCATTCATCAGTGTATTAGAGATGCGCGCATCAACCGTCGCCTCGAGTCCGCTGTTGAAGGTGATGATCATCCATTAAATCCTCACGCGTAACAACACATGTACGAATAGGCCTACATAATTTGACCATCGGGTACGGATACTTATTCGCATTTACTGGGGAATATCCGATTTGTCTGCTTACATGGCACACGCAAATGCACATATCCGATTCATATCCGATTTATTACCACATATGAATGAGGCCTGAATCCGATCTGAGAAAATCGGAATCAATGCGTTTTTTCCTGCTTACACGTTCACCGGTCAAATCCGATCTGTGCCACATGAGAGGAAAAAATCGGAATTGGGTCACTTGAACCATGCAGTGTAAATGGGGCCTAAATGGGTCAGGGAAGGAGGATTCACTTCATTGCAGAAATTTGGTTCATACAGAGACAGAACATTAGGAATAGGATCAACATTGTGATCCTATTCCTAATGTTGTTTCAATGTTGTTTCAATACCTGGTCAGTATCAGGAAGGTTGTTATTGAAATGAGATTGAATTCTTATATGAGACTGAAATGTAAGCGATGAATCAAATGTTACACCCATATTTTAACAGTCTGAGATGGATTAAATGTAGCCCCATCAATAGTTAAATTCAATTCAACCTTAAAAAGGCAAGACCATAAAGAGAAATCAGAGTTATATTTTTTTTTGTAGCTATTTTCCATCTTTTTAGGACACAAATGATACAATTGCATGTTTTTTATTTTATTTTAAACTTCACCTAATGGGCATGGAAAGCTGCTATTGCTGCCACATAAACCTTAATAGTGGACGGAGTAAGACCAGCAGAGAAGCGATCTTGGAGGAACTCCGAGCTGAAGGCACCGAGCACTCTCTGAGCAGCCTTGTGGATGGAGCTCTAGAGTTGAGTATGGTCTTGATCACTCCGGCTGGCAGGCCAGCCTCTAGATACAGAGCTCCCTCAGGGGCCAGACCCACAGGTTCCACAGCTCTGGAAAAGCAGATCCTTCCTGAGGGGAATCTCCCATGGAGGACCTGCCAGGAGTTATATGATGTCCGAGAACCATACTCGTGCCGGCCAGAACGGGGCTACCAAGAGTAGACTGACCCTGTCCCGACGGACCCTCTTTTGAATTCCCGGGAGCAGATCGATAGAGGGAAATGCATACAGGCGCAGCCTCAGCCACATCTATACCATGGCATGCAGCCCAAGAGAAGCTGGATGCGTGAGGGAGAACCACAGCGGACAGTGGGTCGTCTTATGAGATTCCGATAGGCCTATGTCACACTTCCTGCTTCCGGAACGCGTAGTAGGGATTCAGAACTTCCGGTCAACAGTATTTCTCCATAAGGATTTATATTATCAGCCATAATGTCTAAACCATCCGAGGTAGACTGACCAGGAGCTATGAGGTTGTGAAACGAAGGTTTTTGCTCCTGTAGAAGCTATAAGTTCGTATGAAATCAACCTTGTTTTAAGAAAAACATGTTTTATCCGCGATCTTATGAAAAAAAACTACACTACCCACAATCCTAAGCGTAGCAGCAAGGTCTGCTGATTGGTCCAACTCGCTGTTACCATAGAAACGTTTACCTAACTGGCGAACGGCCCGCCGCTGTTGTTGTAGTGTACCGGGTTGCTCTGCGTCAGGACGTAGACAGACATAACTCAGCTTTCACGCTTTTCCACTGGAGAGTTTTCATTTACCGTCCAAACCACATCGTCATATGTGACTTCAGGCAGGTTGCGGAGAGAGTTGGTCCAGCGGTATCTATCGGACTCCGCCATTGTAAAGAGCTAACCGGAAGAGCTGTATCCCTACTAAAAGACGTACTTCCGGTCTTCAATTTTTTCGTGATATAGGCCTATAGATCCACTTCCGCTGGGCCGAATCTCTCAAATATCGACTACACCATTGGAGTGGAGTCTCCATTTCCCAAGCCTCAGCCCCTGCCTCGACCGAACGTCTGTTCCCAAATTCTTGGTTCCCCTGGGACCACAGGAGGATCTGGCCAGTCTGCAAAGCGGGAGCAACCTAAGACCGCCCGATGATTTATATAGGAGACCACTAAAATGTTGTCCGACTGAATCAGGACGTGGTGGCTGCTGAGGTACAGGAGAAAGCTCCTCAGAGCCCTGAATCATCTCCAGGCAATTTATGTGACAAGAGAGATGATGGTCCCTTCATAGACCGCTCGAGAAATGGCCCTCCATGACCACCCCCCATCCTGTGAGGGATGTATCTGTCGAGACAGTTTTCCGGCAACAAGATGCTCCCAGCACCAGACCCTGGGACAGAAACCAAGGCTTCTTCAATATCGTTAGGGAACAAAGGCATCTGATCTGATCGTACCCTGATAGGAAGGTTGGTTCTTTGGGCAGGTGTTGAGTCTCAACCCCAAGTACTTTATGTGGCCAAGAACCGAACCGGCATCTCCTGAGACTGGGCCAGTATCAGACACTCGTCGATATAGCTTAATACATGGATGTCCTGGAGCCTCAGCAGGGCTAGAGCTGCATCCATGGATTTAGTAAACCTGATATTGGAAAACTTCTCCCCCAAAAGCGAACCTCAGGAACTTCCTGTGAGAAGGAAGGAGGGATATGTGGAAGTATGTGTCCTTGGACCTGATTTGACTCACAATGGTGGGAATTGTCAACATCCTGAACCTGAATCTCCTCAGAGTATGGTTCAGATGCTGCAGATCTATAATGGGACGCAATCCCCCATCCTTCTTTGGAACCAAGAAGTACCGGCTGTAGAACCTGGACTCACGCTCGGGAGGAGGAATACATTCTATGGTCTCCTTTGCTTAGAGGGAGTGCACTTCCTTCCTGGAAACCGGTTTCCCGAAGCGCACTTGAGGGCGGAATACAGACATCGATTTCCTGAAGATTCCATGGAGGAGCAATTCTCACTCGCCTCTCCTCTTCTTCGCAAGAAGCATGGTCTTCAGATCAGTTTTCTTGCTCGAAGGCTTCAGGCGAGTGTTGCTTAGACCCACAAGCAATAACCTCAGTTTTATCATTATTACATTTTAGGAAGTTGCTATATAACCAGATTTTAAACCTTCCTACATTTGGAAATGCGTAGAAACCTTCCTACATTTGATCTTACGATAATTTCTCCTATGCGAGTACGTGACACAAAAAAACCTGCGTATGCCTATCTTCCAGATGTGAAATTTATAAATCGCAAATGATTTTGGAATTGTGTGCAGCAGAATGGTTTCCGATCTCTGCATTGTAATTGCTGCTTTATTAATGTCATTAACATATAAAAGAGCACCAGTCAACGTCCAAATCTTTTACTTGAGAATGAAGAACGACAAGAATTGGTTAGATTTCCAAATACCTGCAGTACTCCGACTCTCTGTTACAAGGAAAAGTGTGTATGTCTGCTTAGACCCTGATGTGGCGATAAGCACTTTTCCACGTCAAAGACCATTTTTATAAACATTAATGTTGGCATGGAATTTAGAGTACACACACTATAAGATCAGTTCTGTGCGTTCACACGTTTTAAAAAAATAGGCCCATAGTCTAGAACAATGTGGAGGAAACCCATCTGAGACTATATGTAGATAATATTCATAAAATTGTATTACTTCACTCACTAGTCTGTGATCTGCTGTCCTCTCTCCATTTGTCCAGGTGCTCTTCTGTTTTATTTCTATCATCCATCACTTGTAAACACTTTCTGTCCATTTCAAAATGGCAGCCGTTGTTTTGTGCCACTGTCTCCTCAATCTTCTCCAGCAGCTCCTTGATCTGAGTGTCGTCACTCCTGTTGCGATTGTTGAGAACATGAAACCTGTTCCCACATTTGTCCAGCAGCCACTGGAGATCCGGCCCTTCACTCTCAATGTGCTGCTCTATAGATGTGTCTAACAGAGAGTCTCCACCAGTGAACAGCACTATAGTGTGACTCCAGACTCTCTCACTGAGAAGATCCAGATGCTCCTGCAATGCTTTTCTTATATTCTCTTCAAATCTAGTGTCCACACGTATGATCAGTAGTACAGCGTGTGGTCCTGGAGGACACCGAGACGCACTGAGCAAAATCTCCTGTTTCAGTAACTCAGGACTGAACTCTACAGAGTTATTAATGCACCATCCTGGAGCTTCAATGACAGTGATGTGTCTGTCTGTTACTTCTCCATGTCTCTTCACACACTGAGCAGATTTCTTCAAGTCAAACTCCTCTCTGCCCAGGATGGTGTTTCCAGCTGAACTCTTGCCAGCTTTTCTATATCCCATCAACACAATCCTGAGCTCTGAGAGATGTTGGGCGTCTCCTGCAACAAATACAGAACAAACACACTTCTTAAGGTGGGTGGCATCTTAAATCTTCTTAAATAATCTTTCCTTGTGCAGAAGGAGTTACTGAAATTAAATTGTCCCTCTAAACCAATAAATAAATCTCTCTCTTGTGTGTGTTCTCACCGGGGAAAGCATTATCAATGCACTGGTGGCTATTAGCACCAGCAAATACATGACTGTATTACATTTACATTTATTTATTACATGGAAAGAAAGCCAAAAAAAAAAAAAACGTGTGACTGTTATATTTATAAAAGACTTTATGGAAAAAAAAACAGCCTAAATTGGCATGAACAGATCCAAATCTTATCTGTATTGACCAATATGAAAGCAGTAAAAGTTTTTCGCAAAATATGTTGACATTTCTTCTTTCATAAAAATAGCTTCTAATCTTACAAATTTCCATTTTACATGAGATATTTTTGCCTTAGTTGGAGCTCCAAATACAATATAGATCCACCTAGTCTCCGTCTAGTAGTTTTTACTTGTAATGGACTTTCAAAGTGTGTTTGACGGGACAAACATGAGGCGTGTCTATAGGTGTAAAGCTGATGTTTAAGATTATATTAAAGACGAGATGTTTGCAGTTTTCTTTTCTTTATTTCTTTATTTATTTATTTATTTATTTTTGTATTGTATTCTATGAATTAGGTAAATTGATTTCTGTTATCAGAAGCACACATGAAGAACAGGATTGTTTAAGAAATGAAAGTGCTTATTTCCTTCAGTAACAGATTTTAGGGGCCGTCACTGTGAGCTGCTTTGAACCCATCTATTGGGAATGCCTCTACAAATAGCGGTTAATGACGAGAAGTTTCTTGCAATAATTGCTGTGACTGTTACATTTTCATGATTTACTTAATATACTCAGTGTGGATCTGCACTATAAAGTATATGGACTCACTCATCTGTGATCTGATTTTTTCTCTCCTTTTTTGCATCCTCTTCATTCGTTCTTTTGCTCTCTTTTTCTCTGCTCTTCTTCTCTCTTTCACCTCCTGTAAAATCTTTCTGTCTATTTCAAAATGGCAGCCGTTGTTTTGTGCCACTGTCTCCTCAATCTTCTCCAGCAGCTCCTTGATCTGAGTGCCGTCACTCCTGTTGTGATTGTTGAGAACATGAAACCTGTTCCCACATTTGTCCAGCAGCCGCTGGAGATCCGGCCCTTCACTCTCAATGTGCTGCTCTATAGATGTGTCTAACAGAGAGTCTCCACCAGTGAACAGCACTATAGTGTGACTCCAGACTCTCTCACTGAGAAGATCCAGATGCTCCTGCAATGCTTTTCTCTCAGTCTCTTTAAATGTGTAGTCCACACGTATGATCAGTAGTACAGTGTGTGGTCCTGGAGGACACAGAGACACACTGAGCAAAATCTCCTGTTTCAGAAAATCAGGACTGAACTCTACAGGGAAATTCCCCCACCATCCTGGAGCTTCAATGACAGTGATGTGTCTGTCTGCTACTTCTCCATGTCTCTTCACACACTGAGCAGATTTCTCCAAGCCAAACTCTGCTCTGCCCAGGATGGTGTTTCCAGCTGATCTCTTACCAGCTTTTCTATATCCCATCAACACAATCCTGAGCTCTGAGAGATGTTGGGCGTCACCTGCAACAAATACAGAACAAACACACTTCTTAAGGTGGGTGACATCTTAAATCTTCTTAAATAATCTCTCTTTGTGAAAAAGGGGTTCCTGAAATAAGGTTCACCTTATCTGTATGGGTGTCAAACTACACATTATTGATTAAAAATGACATATAAGTGTATCTCACATTAATTAAACTCTTAAATCAGAGTTGAACAAAGGTTATCGATGGAGAATAATTATGAAGAAAATAAAACAGCTTAATTTCAATGATCTGCAGACAAAACTACAGATCACAGAACACACCGATTAAGCAAGACTAAATTCCAAATAACTTCAGAATAATGTTTTCAGAAAGTATATTCTTTAAAAAATAATTAGGCTAAATTATCCCTCTAAACCAATGAATAAATCTCTCTCTTGTGCGTGTTCTCATCGTGATGACATCATCGTTTCACAAAATAAACGGATTGGCTGTAGTGTACACACGAGAAAGCAAGGGTGTCGTTTTCAGATTTATCCATTCTGGGACCCGGTTTAAAAAAACAGCAGTTTCAGGCTCCCAAAACGCCGGATCCGTCTGGATGAAACGCCGATACAATACTACATTTTTACGTATACAGCTAAACACGTCTCCATGTGGACAAGGCCTCAGTTAATATTAAATGTAAATTTCAAGATCATAATCAAAAGATACTTACTAAATGGTTGATTATATGCTTTGAATCAGTCTTGTGGGCCATGCATTGTAATGTGATCTGGAGATTGGCATCTCCCAAGAATTTTTTCTCTTTAACACACAAAACAAAAGGAGAAAATAATCAGGAAAAATGTTATTCTTATTCATATTCAGAACATAGAAATACAGACACCCATAGTACTGTAATTTTGCTCTTATTCATAAAGTTATCCGGTTAAATAAAGTTTGGGAGCAACCAATCAGATCCCTGACAACATGCTTGTACTGAACAGCAGCGTTTATCTCAGTTTCTCGACCTTCTACTCACAGTAATCCACTATCTGACCCTGTCGTCTGCTGATGTTCAGGATGTTCAGAGCTCTTCTGAATGATTGAGATCCCGTCCATATCCAGCTGAACTGAATGAACACTGAAGGAACCGATGCCCTGGACCAACACCATTCAAAAATACATTTTACTTTTTCAACACACACAGTGATCCAGTGACACAAAACACTCCGTTCTTGAAGTCTGACCGTCGCCATCAGCCGCTTGTTTCTGCAGCAGGTTCTGTGCTAAACGAGTCTTTCCAGTGTAAACCAGAAGGAGAAGCTGCTGCAGGACAGACGGGAAGTCTTGAGTAGATTGAGCTTCATTTGGCAGACACCTGTACATCGGCCTGAAGCAGTGCGGTGGAGAAGAGGCAGGCATGGTTTGAGCTGCAGACCTAGACTGAATTTAGGCTTCATCAAACTCCACAATATGCTTCATGTTCCCTTATGTTGGCAGTGAAATTATGAAGTGAACATGTATCCTTCACAAGTAACGTAATGCATTACGATGAAATATTGATTTTAAATATAACTTTAGATCTGTCTGATTACAAATGAAAAAAAAAAAAACATTCCTTTCCTGGTTAAAAAAAAAAGAGTTTCAGAAGTCAACAAATTTGCAACAGCTGAATGTGACATTTTTGACAAGTCAAACATGTCAGTCTTTTACAATTTATTAACGTTTCCAGCACTTTTTTTAATTACCCAAAAATCTAACATCGGTCACCCCTCACACACGTCCGACAAAAACTCTGTCGGTTGGAATATTAGAACTAAAAATGCAATGCAACGTTGTTTAAATAGCAAATGCATTTGTGCCCATCTGTGTGTCCATCTGTGGCCCATGGGCTGCTGGTCTGAGAACGAGGTATATGTTCAGGCGCATTGTTGGTGCGTTGCTATTTTGAGGAACTGAAATAGACTGAGACATAAAGATGGTGTAATCCAGCTTGTCCCGTAGATGGTCTCGCTTTAACCTTTAATCTCGCGCACAAGCAGATCCGTTTGCACTCTGGAAAAGCGTTCAGTCTTTCTGTTTGCAAATTGCGTCATGTAAATAGTGAACCCGCCCTGGTGCAAGCGCAACTGGCTTTTAAAGGGAATGGGAAATTACACTCTGATTGTTTTTTTGCACCTTACGCCCAAAACACACCCATCACACATTAGGAGAATAGGGACAATGCTTTTAGACCATGCGCTGGGACTGCCGACCATTTTTCCCGTCGTTAAACTAGCAAAAGTGGATTCGGACACGACCTAAGTGCACTTGCTCCCTGCGACCATGCGCTTAGATCATTAAATAGGCAGATTCTGTCATTAATAGAGCCCTTAATGTTAATTACATATCAATATGATTTATGTTTATACATCTCCACTAATTTATTAGACAACTGCATATACCTTATAGTTTTAGTAATAGTTATCTTTAAATATTATGTCGTCAAAATTATAAATGTCAACATTATAAAGACACAATTTCTCTTTCATTAATTTGATATAATTCAAGTTTTCTTAGTGTCTTCATGATTATCATGCTTCTTTGATCTTCTTTGGAAAAGTTTTGAGATCATGGTCACACCAAGTGCTCCTCTGGTTCCTGAATGTTCCACAGACTCCGGGATGGACCACAAAGACCCGAATCCTGAGCTGTGAGATGAGACTTCTGAGCGTGATGAGCTAAAAACTGAATCTCTGTCTGTTCCTGATCGTGATCTGAATGAACTGTAACCAGAACTTCCCACAGACCATCTGTCCGACCGCTCATCTCCACTCACTGGGGGAAAAACATTTAAATCAGTAAAAGGTTTGAAACTCTTATAAAACAAAATTCTGAGATTTAAAACTTTCAATATGTTCCTAAAAATAACGCAGTCTATTGGTAATCATTAAAACATTATACAAATACTTTATAAACCAGACGGTATTTTACATGTTTTGTTCCTGTTTTATCTATGAAATATCTTTATCACAAGCCTGATTGCTATTTAATGCAATCATTTAAAGTTGACCATATGAATGTATAGAGAAGAAATGATCAGCAAAAACAGGTGCTTAAACTCCAGAAAATTTTGATCATCAACATAAGAAGATCAAACGAAAATATTATGCGTGCTTTTATTTTATTTCATATCAGGTTTTTTATTTATTTACATAAATTAAATTATCAAAAATTGAGACAATGGAAGGAGATGTAGGCTAGAAAGGGTCCACATTGTATTATGGGGGAAAATATGTGGTGACAAATTTACAAAAATGTAGACTAAATATTATATTTTCACAACAAAACAGATGTTATTCATGGAAACCATGAGCTCTAATGCTGTAAAGGTCACAGGGAGACCAAAATGTACTGAAAGTGCCAAATAAAACAAGACACTCACTGCTTGGTGGTTGCAATTCAATGCTGTTATATCGTTTTATGGCCCCTGACACGTAACTTGTGTGAGATGAATCTCTGGAATGTGATGAACCGAAAATTGGGTCTGCTCCTGATCGTGATCTGAATGAACCATAAGCAGAACTTCCCACAGACCATGAATCAGATCCATCATCTCCACTCACTATAATAATGAAAGCAGAGAGCAGATCAGTAGAACATTTACAACATTAATGTCTTTGACAGACACTTTTATCCAAAGCAACTGACATGACATTGAAGGAATATATTCATCAGTTCATGTAATTAATTCAGATGGTCAACTTTATGTCAACTCTAAATGGGCCAGGGAAGGAGGATTCACTTCATTGCAGAAATTTGGTTCACACAGAAACAGAACATTAGATATACGATTACAATATTCAATGTTGTTTGACCTTGCAGCTTTTGCCTGGTTTCCTAATGAAGCTAAACAGGGTTAAACCCAAGTATAGGTCTCTGCAGGACAGTAATAGGAGTTACCAGATCAGTGGGTGAGGCCATAAACAGAGGGGGGTTTTCGACCGTGTTCCCTGATTTGCCCATGTCACAGTGTGGGTAGGGTTTAGGGGTGGGGTTGGGTGAAGGGCATCATTTTCATTGCATGATTTATAAACACCCACCAGTTTGAAAACACCCACAAATTTAGAAACGTCCACTTGTTCTGCAGAGACCCCATACTCGTTGATCCTGGTCAGTATCAGGAAGGTAAAATGTAGTCATGATAATAGAACTTATATGAGATTGAAATGTAAGCGACAAATAATAGTATGAGCAACCCTCTACAATGCGAGTAAAAGTTTGCATATGCAAGTAAATTTCACTCTGGGCGACTAAATAATGTCAATCATTAGCCATTGGCTAATAAATTCTTAGATTTTACTCGCCAGCGTGTGTGTTAGATGCCAAGTATAAGTTTAGCATAGATATAGATATTTTTAAAACTCTGTCGGTTGGATATTAGAACTAAAAATAGCAGTCCAGATAGTAAATGCATCACATGGAAACACACACTACGAGATGTTTCGACTACATCATCATTTTACAAGAAGAGGAGGAAAATAGCTTCCAGAGCGGCTTCAGCATGAGGCTTCAGTCTGTCAGAGACGATAACGTACATAATACATAAGGCACCGGAATTTGTTCTTCACTTGCTGAAATTGAATCGGGAATGATCACAGAACCAAGTGAAATACTTTACATTGCAGGCTAAAGAAAAAAAACACAGATCCAATTGAAAATGTTACCGGGTTAGTGAACATCATTCAATATGTGTTGTACGTTATACATTCTGACAGACATTTTTGAAAGATGATAGGCCTACTATTTTACATTATTTGTTACATTTAATTACCCCCTTAGCAAATAGCATTGGAACAGCGCTTCTGATTCTGTGTCTATATATAAATATATACACACATAAATCTGTGATTAAAAATGAAAGGATATATAAAGAAAGTTAAAAAATAAACACAAATTTTTGGACAAAATAATACACCCGGCGCAATGCAACGTTGTTTAAATAGCAAATGCATTTGTGCCCATCTGTGTGTCCATCTGTGGCCCATTGGCTGCTGGTCTGAAAACGAGATGTGTTCTGGCGCATTGTTGGTGCGTTGCTATTTTGAGGAACTGAAATAGACTGAGCCATTGACCAACTGAGACCTGGTCTAAAGTCAATGGCACAATATTATTTTGTAATTTAAAGAGCGCGTCAGTAATGTGCGCCTATAGGCGGGTCCACAATGCGCGTACACTTTGCTTATTACACACACAGGAACGCACAGCAGCACACTAACATGCCAAATAAAAATAAAAGGATTACAATGTAAAAGATTTATATTGTGTACATAAAGATGGAGGAATCCAGCTTTTCCCGTAGATGGTCTCGCTTTAAAGGAACACGCCGACTTTTTGGGACTTTGGCTTATTCACCGTATCCCCCAGAGTTAGATAAGTCCATACATACCATTTTCATCTCCATGCGTGCCGTAACTCTGTCTGACGCACCCACCACTAGCCTAGCTTAGCACAAAGACTGGAGGTAAACGGCTCCAGCTAGCATACTGCCTAGAGCCCTGCACGGGGCAAACATCCAGCCCTAACCGAGACCTGGCCCGTGGTGTTCAAGCCCTAATCCGGCCCCAGCCCGAAAACGTCTGCAATTTTTCAGCCCGAACCCGACCCGAGACCAACATCAATATCACTTAAAGCTCTCTCTGACGCGTGCTCTCTGATGCGCGCTGTCTCTGCTAGACGCACACACATACACACACACGCTACTAGGTAAAATTTTATTATAGGCCTCAAACATAACTACCACCACTGACAATTATGCCCACAAATATTAATACAGACTGTCCATTACAGAGAAGCATAAGCATGCAGTTGAGAATATTATATAGCCAAATGTGATCCAGCAGTAAATAAAGATTTACGGCCTACCTTTTTTTGATGTCAAGTAACTTTACTGAAGAACAACGTTTCAAAGAACTCTTCGCCAACTGGCTAACGTTAAATAATAATAAAAATATAATAAAGAAAAAAAAATCCGTTGAACTGAGTAGGTTCATTCACTGTTTATTCGCGATCGTTGTGAAGAAAAAGAATAGCATCCACTGTTGAAGGCTTTAGGCTCGGTAATCAAATCAAAACTCTTTCAAGATGCAGCTTTTCCTGAAGTATTGGGAACTTTTAGTAACGCTCCAACTTCTCCCTGATGCTCTGCATGGTCAACTGTCACCTTGCACGCGTGTCGCGTTACTTGCGCGATCGCACATTGCGTTGCATATTTATAATATTATCAATATAACAATATTTCATACAGTAGCCTGCGCTCTGCACGTATATTATGGGCACGATGAAAGGAGAAAAGCTAAATGAGCCCGAGTCCGACCAAAGCCCAATCTGTAAAAAAAAATAAAAAAAATTGACCCTACTGCTCCCAATAAGTGACAAAATAACGCCAACATTTTCCTATTTACATGTTTTGATTTGTATATTCACAGCGTGTACAAATAACAAGGTCACATATTCTCAGAAGGCGAAGCACTGCTACTTCTGTGGAGTGATTTGCTCGCAGCACCTGAGAAGCCCCACAGTGAGGAGCAGAGTTCGCTCAGAATTGGAGTAAATCACTCCGCAGAAGTAGCAGTGCTTCACTTTCTGAGAATATAGTTCCCAGTATGTATACAGTTAGAAGATGTCTGTGTCTCATGTGACCTTGTTATTCGTACACGCTGTGACTATACAAATCACAACATATAAATAGGAAAATGTTGCCGTTATTTTGTCACTTATTGGGAGCAGTATGCTAGCTGGAGCCGTTTACCTCCAGTCTTTGTGCTAAGCTAGGCTAGTGGTGGGTGCGTCAGACAGATTTACGGCACGCACGGAGATGAAAAAGGTATGTATGGACTTATCTAACTCTGGGGGATAAGGTGAATAAGCTAAAGTCCCAAAAAGTCGGCGTGTTCCTTTAACCTTTAATCTCGCGCACAAGCAGATCCGTTTGCGCTCTGGAAAAGAGTTCAGTCTTTCTGTTTGCAAATTGCGTCATGTAAATAGCAAATCCGTTCTGGCGCGAGCGCAACTGGCTTTTAAAGGGAATGGGAAATTACACTGATTGTTTTTTTGCACCTTACGCCCAAAACACACCCATCACACATTAGGAGAATAGGGACAATGCTTTTAGACCATGCGCTGGGACTGCCGACCATTTTTCCCGTCGTTAAACTAGCAAAAGTGGATTCGGACACGACCTAAGTGCACTTGCTCCCTGCGACCATGCGCTTAGATCATTAAATAGGCAGATTCTGTCATTAATAGAGCCCTTAATGTTAATTACATATCAATATGATTTATGTTTATACATCTCCACTAATTTATTAGACAACTGCATATACCTTATAGTTTTAGTAATAGTTATCTTTAAATATTATGTTGTCAAAATTATAAATGTCAACATTATAAAGACACAATTTCTCTTTCATTAATTTGATATAATTCAAGTTTTCTTAGTGTCTTCATGATTATCATGCTTCTTTGATCTTCTTGGGAAAAGATTTGAGATCATGGTCACACCAAGTGCTCATCTGGTTCCTGAATGTTCCACAGACTCTGGGATGGATCGCAAAGACCCGAATCCTGAGCTGTGAGATGAGACTTTTGAGTGTAATGAGCTAAAAACTGAATTGCTGTCTGCTCCTGATCGTGATTGTAATGAACTGTAAGCAGAACTTCCCACAGACAATGTGTCCGACCACTGATCTCCACTCACTGGGGGAAAAAACATTTAAATCAGTAAAAGGTTTGAAACTCTTATAGAACAAAATTCTGGTAATCATTAAAACATTACACAAATGCTGCAATACATTACATGTTTTGTCCCTGTTTTATCTATGATACCTTTATTACAAGCCTGATTGCTATTTAATGCAATCGTTTAAAGTTGACCATATGAATGTATAGAGAAGAAATGATCAGCATACATCATCAACATAAGAAGATCAAACAAAATATTATGTGTGTTTTTATTTTATTTCATATGAGGTTTTTTATTTTATTTACATAAATTCAATTATCAAAAATTGAGAAAATGGAAGGAGATGTAGGCTAGAAAGGGTCCACATTGTATTATGGGGGAAAATATGTGGTGACAAATTTACAAAAATGTAAACTAAATATTATATTTTCACAACAAAACAGATGGTATTCATGGAAACCATAAGCTCTAATGCTGTAAAGAAGGTCACAGGGAGACCAAAATGTACTGAAAGTGGCAAATAAAACAAGACACTCACTGCTTGGTCGTTGCAATTCCATGCTGTTATATCGTTTTATGGCCCCTGACACGTAACTTGTGTGAGATGAATCTCTGGAATGTGATGAACCAAAAATTGGGTCTGCTCCTGATCGTGATCTGAATGAACCATAAGCAGAACTTCCCACAGACCATGAATCAGATCCATCATCTCCACTCACTATAATAATGAAAGCAGAGAGCAGATCAGTAGAACATTTACAACATGAATGTCTTTGACAGACACTTTTATCCAAAGCAACTGACATGACATTGAAGGAATATATTCATCAGTTCATGTAATTGTAATTAATTCAGATGACAAACTTTATGTTAACTCTAAATGGGTTAGGAGGATTCACTTCCTTGCAGAAATTTGGTTCACACAGAAACAGAACATTAGATATACGATTACAATATTCAATGTTGTTTGACCTTGCAGCTTTTGCCTGGTTTCCTAATGAAGCTAAACAGGGTTGAACCCAAGTATAGGTCTCTGCAGGACAGTAATAGGAGTTACCAGATCAGTGGGTGAGGCCATAAACAGAGGGGGGTTTTCGACCGTGTTCCCTGATTTGCCCATGTCACAGTGTGGGTAGGGTTTAGGGGTGGGGTTGGGTGAAGGGCATCATTTTCATTGCATGATTTATAAACACCCACCAGTTTGAAAACACCCGCACATTTAAAAACACCCACTTTTGTTCCACAGAGACCCCATACTCATTGAACCTGGTCAGTATCAGGAAGGCTAAATGCAGTCTTGGTAATAGAACTTATATGAGATTGAAATGTAAGCAACGAATCAAATGTTACACCCATATTTTTAACAGTATGAGATGGAATTAATGTAGCCCCACGAATGGATAAATTCAGTTCAGACTTTTTAAACCTTAAAAAGGCAAAACCATAAAGAGAAATCAGAATTATAATTTTATAATAATTTGGGACACAAATGATACAATTTCATGTTTTTTATTTTATTTGAAACTTCACCTAATAGGCATGGAGAGCTGCTATTGCTGCTACATACACCTTAAGCGTAGACAGGGTAAGACCGGCAGAGAAGCGATCATGGAGGAACTCCAGCACTGAAGCCACCTGGCACTGGGTCAAAACCACGCTCCCTACACCAAACGGTGAAAACGTTAAACTTTAGGCCTTACAGTCTCCTTGTGGATGGAGCTCTAGAGTTGAGCATGATCTTGATCACTCCGGCTGACAGGCCAGCTTCTAGATACTGAGTCCCCTCAGGGGCTCTGGGAAAGCAAGTCCCTCCTGATGGGGAATCTCGCACGGAGGACCTGCCAGGAGTTATATAATGTCCGAGAACCTTACTCGGGCCGGCCAGAATGGGGCTACCAAGAGTAGACTGACCCTGTCCTAACTCTTGAACTCCCGGGAGCAGACCGATCTGGGGAAATGCATACAGGCGTAGCCTCGGCCTATACCATGGCATGCAGCCCAAGAGGAGCTGGATGCGTGAGGGAGAACCACAGCGGTCAGTGGGTCGTCTGATGAGATGCGAATAGATCCACTTCCACTGGGCCGAATCTCTCCAATATTGACTCCACCATTGGAGTGGAGTCTCCATTCCCTAGGCCTCAGCTCCTGCCTCGACCAGATGTCTGCTCCCAAATTCTGGTCCCCAGGGACATATATTGCCCAGAGGGACAACAGTTTCCCCTGGGACCACAAGAGGATCTGGCCAGTCTGCAAAGCGGGAGCAACCTCAGACCCCCCGATGATTTATATAGGAGACCACCGACATGCTGTCAAACTGAATCAGGACATGGTGGCCGCTGAGTGAACCAGTTGTAGACCAGTGTGGTTGTGATTTGACTCACAATGGTGGGAACTGTCAACATCCTGAACCTGGATCTCCTCAGAGAATGGTTCAGATGCCGCAGATCTATAATGGGACGCAACCCCCCATCCTTTTTTGGAACCAAGAGGTACCGGCTGTAGAACCTGGACTCTTGTTCAGGAGGAGGAATACATTCTATGGCCTCCTTCACCAAGAGGGTGTGCACTTCCTTCCTGGTGGTCCTTCCTCCCGAAGCGCACTTGACTGCGGAATAACAGACATCGATTTCCTGAAGATTCCATGGTGGAGCAATTCTCACTCGCCCCTCCCCTTCTTCGCAAGAAGAATTGTCTTCAGATCCGTTTCTTGCTCGAAGGCTTTGGGCCAGAGTGTTGCTTAGACCCACAAGCAATATTTTGTCATTATTACATTTTAGGAAGTTGCTAAATAACCAGATTGTGGGCGACAATCTGAAAGCCACAAAAAATTGTCGATCGAGAGGCTGAGCAGGGAAAACTAATCTGCCAGGCGTGCTTCAATGATGACAAATCCAAAGACTGCATTTTGTTGTTTTATTATCGTGAGAAGCAAACAAGGTTGTGTATTGAAACATTCCATAATTGTTTCTCAGACATTCTATATAATATAACGTTCAGATAGCGGTCAACAAAAATATGACTTCCCCTCATCACCCCCTCTCTCCCCACTCGAACCATGCAGGTGAACAGCTGATAAACTCTACTTCCTCCCCACCACCAGGTGCATTGATTACCGTAAATTACCGAAAAGGGTGTTCAGAATAAATAAACATACCCAGCTCTTACATTCCGGCCCCTAATTATTACAGTTAATATACAGTAATAATTACACAAACATTACACATGCAGGGGAAATAACAAAATTATTTATAGTCCATCATAAAAATGTAAGCCAATCTTCTGCTTTCTCTCAAAAAAAAAAAAAAAAAAAAAAAAGTAAAAAAATAGCCCAGTCAATTCAGTCAAAAGTCGTGTTATCCAAGTACAGCAATCAGGATTCAGCTGACTCCTGAAGAAGGCAGATCTTGGTTACAGGCCGGCATATACGGCTAGTTTGGGTCTTAATCCAGACTTATCCCACGAGTCCTCTTCTGTCTGGAACCACTTCAGTTATCTTTCTAACAATCCATGAGTTGCGGGGCGCAGAATCATCCACTATGAGTATGATGTCTCCAGGAATGAAATTCCGCTTGATCTTTGTCCATTTTTGTTGTTCCTGCAGTTGTGGTAAATACTCCTTAGTCCACCTTTTCCAAAACAAATCAGCCATGTATTGGACTTGCTTCCATCTTCGTCGTGCATATATATCCTCTTTCTGAAATAGTCCAAGAGGTAAACAGGGTTTAGTTTTAAGAAGCAGAAGGTGGTTCGGAGTTAATGCTTCCAAATCGTTGGGATCTGTCGATTCCTTGGTGATGGGTCTACTGTTGAGAATTGATTCCACTTCACAGAGCACTGTGCAGAGTGATTCCTCGTCCAGACTTTGTGTCCTTAAAGTTGAGTTAAGGACCTTTCTAACAGAACGAATCAACCTCTCCCATGCTCCTCCATGATGTGATCCAGTGGGAGGGTTAAAGGTCCATTTTATTCCTTTTAACGA
Source organism: Squalius cephalus (assembly GCA_022829025.1). Taxonomy (NCBI): domain Eukaryota; kingdom Metazoa; phylum Chordata; class Actinopteri; order Cypriniformes; family Leuciscidae; genus Squalius; species Squalius cephalus. Next base: position 44,518,938 of record CM040797.1, read on the forward strand.
GAGTGCATCATTGATCTGTTCCAAGTTCCATCCTTCAATGGCTCGTCTCAACTCACGCTCTGCGCCGACAAAGTTGGTGCCGTTGTCTGACCGCAACTCCTTGACCTGTCCTCTTCTTGCGATGAAGCGTCGTATTGCATTAATGCAAGAATCTGTGTCCAGCGATGAGGCAACTTCAATGTGTACTGCTCTTATCACCAAACACGTGAAGATAACTCCATATCTTTTTACAAGACTCCTACCACGCTTGACCTCGAACGGACCAAAGTAGTCGACTCCAACGTGACTGAAAGGAGGTTCTTCCGAAGAAACTCTGTCTTCAGGCAAGTCTGCCATTTGCTGTTGACCTGCAGCTCCATGTAGCCGCCGACACACCACACATCTCGCCAAGATCCTCCTTATGGAACCACTAACACCAGGGATCCAGTATCTCTGGCGTAGTCTTGACAACATATGGTTTCTACCTCCATGGCCAACCTCTTGATGAATATGTTGTAGAATGAAGTCAGAGATATGAAGGTCTTTAGCTAATATGGCAGGATGTTTCGACTCTTCAGGCATAGCAGCCTTACTCAGCCGTCCTCCAACTCTTAACACACCATCTTCCAATATTGGATTGAGCTTGTATACATGGCTGTTTCTTTTTACACCTTCTCCCTTTTGGAGGCAGGAAAACTCTTCTGAGAACCTTCTTCTCTGACAAAACATAATTATTTCAATTTCAGCTTCTCGGATCTCTCCCAATGAGAGATAACCACCGCAGAACTTATTCTTGAAATCACACATGTCCTTGGTGAGAACTTTCTGTTGAGTTGCATTTGACGCTGACCGAGTAAGACATACAGTGATCTCTTTCATTTTCCTGAGGTTCAGAAGCAAAACCTTGAATCTCAGGACCCAACCCATCACTCTTGTTAGACGTGTCCAAGATGAGGTGCGATTGATCAAACAAGTTATGGCATCATTCTCATCTCTTATTGCGGAAACTTCAATTGCAGCTGATACCTTGACCTCAGGGTCTCCAGGTGGAATCTCTTGCAATTCATCTGGGTTAACAGGCCAGTCTTCCTCTGATTGCAAGAGAAATGAGGGACCAGAAATCCAAGTTTCATTGTTTAGGAATGGTTCCGCCCTCGCACCTCAGGAGGCAAGATCTGCGGGATTGTGTGCAGTGCTCACAAATCTCCATTGAGTTGCATCAGAAGCCTTGAGAATCTCGGAGACTCTGTTTGCCACAAAGATTCGAAATCTTGAAGTTTCATTCTTAATGTATTTTAATACAGAGGTACTATCTGTCCAGAAAACAGAGTCTTGAAGCTGTAGTCTTAGCTCCTTTCTCCACAGTTTGTCCATACGAGCTGCTACAACAGCAGCTATCAACTCCATACGTGGGATAGTAACAGGCTTCAAAGGTGCCACCCTGGATTTTCCCATTATGAAGGCGCTGTGTATCTGAGAGTGTTCATTACGCAGCAGTAGATAGGTGACAACACTATATCCTTCCTCACTTGCGTCGGCAAAATGATGCAACTGAGCAGTGGCTGCTTTTCCAAAGTTCAGAGGTTTTAAACATCGTCTGATGCTGAAGCCTTCCAACTGATGAAGCTCCTTCAACCAGTCAATCCATTCCTGGGCAACTGCTACTGGTATGAAGTCATCCCATCCTAGCTGGCTCCGACACAGATCTTGAAGAATTCTTTTAGCTGTAAAAACCACAGGAGCCAGGATCCCCAGAGGGTCATAGAAAGAGCTGACAGTTGAAAGGATGCCTCTGCGAGTCAATGGTCTCTCCTGAATAGTTATGCTGAACTTAAAGGTGTCAGACTGGACGCACCAGCACACACCCAGTGCTCTCTCAATAGGTAGTGAGTCATGGTCCAAATCCAACTCCAATCAACGTACTAGTCAAATCAGGACAGTTCAGGAGTTGCGTGTTGAGTGATGCGCCTTGAAATGATGCTGCACAATCAAAGACAACTCTGATCTTTTCTTTCTTTGGATGGTATACCCCATGGTGGGGAATATACCAAACTTTTCCGTCACTGCGTTCCAGATCTGTGGTTGGCACGATCTCTGCATAGCCACTGGATATAAGGTTATTCATGAAAGCAGTGTAGTCCTTATGGAGTGATGAATCTCTGATAAACCTTCTCTTCAGGTTAAGGGTGCGTTGTTCTGCAATTTTACGGTTGTTAGGCATGCTTATCTTCCTGTCCTTCAGAGGTAAAGCAATACTATAATGACCATGAACCAATTTCACAGTATTGTTAGCCATTTCTAAGAACCTGCAGTCATCCCTTGAAAGTCCTAGCTGTTCTTCCTGACTGCATTTTGGAAAGTCTGTCTTGAACTGTTGCTTCCAGAGTTCATCAAGCGTTACAGCAGAAATTCTGTTGATGGTAAATGCAGACTGATACACATCAGGTCCATCACAACATTCTCCACCCAGGGGTCCATTTACCGTCCAACCAAGCATTGTCTTGATGGCATACGGCCCTTCGTCCACACTCCGGATTATTTCAAGTGGTTCCAACGCTCTGGGTACATTCATGCCTATCAGAAGCTCCACGTCTGTATCTATCTCGGGCAAGTACACATGTTTCAAATGAGGCCATTTAGCCAAATCTTTTGTTACTCCTATTCACAGGCATCCTAGGTTGTGAGAAGATATCTGGCATTTCACAGTACCAGCCACTGTCCAATCCAGCCACTTCCAAATCCGACACAATACAACTGTCCACAATTCTCTCTTGGCCCATAGTGCGCAAAAGAATCTTTGTTTTTCTCCCAGAGAGATTTAATCTATCTATCAAACCCATTGTGCAGAAAGATGCTGAACTGACCTGGTCCAAAAAGGCATAGGTCTCCACGGTCCTTTGCCCACTCTTTGACTTAACCTTTACTGGTACGGTGGCAAGCTTAAAATCTTGTTCACCGGCCCCAGTAAGACCACTGGTTTGGACTGCAACCAAAGAACTGCCCACTGCACTCTCTGAATTGCTCTTACCTTTCTCTGCATCTGCTCCCTTATCCTTGTGGTGGATATGAAGCATACTAGGATGCCTCAAGCCACATGTTTTACAAGAGAGACGTTTCCTGCACTCCTTACTGATGTGACCAGTACACAAACAACCAAAACAAACTCCCAACCTTTTCAGGAAATCGATTTTCTCACTTTGAGCTCTCTTCTCCAGCAGAGTACAAAACCCCAACATGTGCCCACCCTTACAGTACAGGCAAGTCCTTTCAGGCGAATGCGAATGTCCATCTTTAACCTTATGTTCTGTTAGTGTCCTTTCAACTGTAGTAGCAGCAGTGGCAAAGCTACTTCCTTTAGCCCCTGAGCGAAGTGATTTTGTCCTGCTGCCTTCTTTATTAGCCACCGACACTGGTACGTCCTGTAGATTTCCAAACACAGGATCTGTCATGATCTTCACTTGACACTCCAGAAAAGTCACAATGTCAGCGAACATAACTCTCCGGCAATGCATTTCCTGGATGTTACATGACACTGTACGCCACTTATCTCTCAGTTTGTAGGGTAATCTTTTAATCACAGTGATCATAATGGCAGGTGTATTCAATTCACACAGACTATGAACCTCTTCCATGGCATTGCAACATCCACGCAAGAAAAGACTGTATGCATGTAAAGCCTTTCCATCTTCTGGCTTAATCACTGACCATGAAGAAACCTTCTCCAAATAGGCAGATGCTATCATATGCTCATTTCCAAAGTGTTCATGCAGTAAAGTCTTTGCATTTGCATAGCCTGAGCCGTCAATTAAATGTTGACAGCTCCTGACAAGTTGTTGTGGTTGCCCCCTGGTGTACTGTTCAAGAAAATGCAGGCTGTCTTCAGCATTATCAGACTTTTGCTCAATTACTTGTTCAAAAGACCGCATGAAAGCATGGTACTGTAGAGGGTCGCCATCAAATATTTGGATATTTCTTTTAGGCAGCGATAAAAGACATTGCTGATGTACTAGCATTGATGTTATCTCATTCTGTTTTTCCATTATAGACAACATGTTGTTCTGGTCACTATTAATGTTCGTGGAAAACGGTGCATGAACATCTCCATGATTAAACACTGGAGGCGCTGTAATATTTGGAACTGTGCTCTGTCTAATAAGCTCTGAAGGCCTCTGCTGGAGATGGATGGTATTGTCAGCCATTTTTTGTTTTGGCCTTCCAAGCTGTAAATCAGCGTTTCCCATTGCAGGTTTTCCCCTTTTATCCTTTCCAAGCTGTGGAACAAAAGTCTCTACATCAGTGTTAAGAGCTTCAACCGTTTTTCCCTTTTTCTTAAAATATGACTCCATGCCATTTGATTGATGAGAAACCACACTCCAGAGTCCTTAAAACATTCAATTTAGCCACTGATGCAGCTATATCGGCTTTAAGCTGAAGTTGTTCCTTTTGCTGTCTTAATTTCTCCTGTTCCTCAAGAGAATGTTTTTCCTTCAGCAAACTTTGACGGGCAAGCAGAGCAGCCATTTCAGCCTCTGCTCTGAGACGTGCAGATGAAGTAGTGGAAACATTTGATTTTGAACCTTGTTTTCTACTGCTTAGGTTTGATATACTGTCACATGGCAATATCATCCTGTTCATCGTGTCGAGAAGATGGATGCCGTTGTCCCGTTTTTACATCTTCATGAATCACAATTTCATCGCCAGACAGAACTTCCTGATCACACTCAAAATTATGAGTTAGCTCTGAATGAGGCCTATAGGTTTCTGAGAGCCATTCTTTGGCATCCTTAATAAACCCTTGGCTGTATTCAGTGATGCTTTTGAACCATGCATTTTGTCTCTCCTGTTCATCAGAAGGGATTAAAGGCATCAAAGAGTTGTGCAATGCAGTGGCATTTTCAGACAATTGCAGCAGAACATCAAACTGTGCTTTAACTTGTGAAGCATTTTGATCATCTCTCATGAACTCTTTGAGAGACGATATCTGGATCTGTAAGTTGCCTACTTCCTTTTTACGCTGTTTCTGAATTGACTCAATCCTGCTTGCCAGAGCCTTTTCAGTCAGAGTGATTTTTCTTTTTTCCATATTAGATGAAGTTGAACCAGCCCTTGATCCACTCATTTTATACACAAACAGATGCAACTGAACATCGCAGTATGAATCCAACGTAAAGAAACAACCAATACCCACAACAATTAAATGCAGACATGAATAACCAATGCGCTGAAGCCACACCGCACACACATAAATCAACTGTTCGCTCCAAACACAAACCTGATCAGCGGCAATCAACCCGCTCCAAACATCAGCAACACCAAACCTCAACAAGTGGCTGTAACCCGTTCAAAACTGTCTTCCAAACAAGCCATAACACAGTACAAAAACGCAGGTTACATACCACTGTTTGTGTGCGATGCTCTCCCGCGGCCGCCGTTCTCCAGGATATTCAGCCGAATCCGTGTGTGTGTGGTCTCAATGGCCGATGATCCCGTATCTCCTTGAGTGATCACGACCTTCAATGAGCGTGGCTTATGTTCCAAGTGTATCTTGAATTTTTGTTGACAAATGTGGGCGACAATCTGAAAGCCACAAAAAATTGTCGACCGAGAGGCTGAGCAGGGAAAACTAATCTGCCAGACACGCTTCAATGATGACAAATCCAAAGACTGCATTTTGTCGTTTTATTATCGTGAGAAGCAAACAAGGTTGTGTATTGAAACACTGCATAATTGTTTCTCAGACATTCTATATAATATAGCGTTCAGATAGCGGTCAACAAAAATATGACTTCCCCTCGTCACCCCCTCTCTCCCCACTCGAACCACGCAGGTGAACAGCTGATAAACTCTACTTCCTCCCCACCACCAGGTGCATTGATTACCGTAAATAACCGAAAAGGGTGTTCAGAATAAATAAACATACCCAGCTCTTACACAGATATTAAACCTTCCTACATTTGGAAATGCGTAGAAACCTTTTTACATTTGATCTTTCGATAATTTCTCCAATGTGCGTACGTGACACAAAAAAACCTGCGTGCGCATCTCTTCCAGATGTGAAATGTATAAATCGCAAATGATTTTGAAATTATGTGCAGCAGAATGGTTTCCGATTTCTGCATTGTAAATGCTGCCTTATTAATGTCATTAACATGTAAAAGAGCACCAGTCAACGTCCAAATCTTTTACTTGAAAATGAAGAACGGCAAGAATTGCTTAGATTTCCAAATACCTGCAGTACTCCGACTCTTTGTCACAAGAAAAAAGTGTCTATGTCTGCTTAGACCCTGATGTGGTGCTAAGCACTTTTCCACGTCAAAGACCATTTTTATAAATATTAATGTTGGCATGGATTTTAGAGTACACACACTATAAGATCAATTCTGTGCGTTCACACGTTTTAAAGATTAGGCCCATAGTCTAGAACAATGAGGAGGAAACACATCTGAGACTATATGCAAGCTAGATAATCATAAAATGTTATGATTTCACTCACTAGTCTGTGATCTGGATTCCTCTCTCCATTTGTCCAGTCGCTCTTCTGTTTTATTTCTACCATCCATCTCTTGTAAACACTTTCTGTCTATTTCAAAATAGCAGCCATTGTTTTGTGCCACTGTCTCCTCAATCTTCTCCAGCAGCTCCTTGATCTGAGTGTTGTCACTCCTGTTGCGATTGTTGAGAACATGAAACCTGTTCCCACATTTGTCCAGCAGCCACTGGAGATCCGGCCCTTCACTCTCAATGTGCTGCTCTATAGATGTGTCTAACAGAGAGTCTCCACCAGTGAACAGCACTATAGTGTGACTCCAGACTCTCTCACTGAGAAGATCCAGATGCTCCTGCAATGCTTTTCTCTCAGTCTTTTTAAATCTAGTGTCCACACGTATGATCAGTAGTACAGCGTGTGGTCCTGGAGGACACAGAGACACACTGAGCAAAATCTCCTGTTTCAGTAACTCAGAACTGAACTCTACAGAGAAATTCATCCACCATCCTGGAGCTTCAATGACAGTGATGTGTCTGTCTGCTACTTCTCCATGTCTCTTCACACACTGAGCAGATTTCTTCAAGTCAAACTCCTCTCTGCCCAGGATGGTGTTTCCAGCTGAACTCTTACCAGATTCTCTATATCCCATCAACACAATCCTGAGCTCTGAGAGATGTTGGGCATCACCTGCAACAAATAGAGAACAAATACACTTCTTAAGGTGGGTGACATCTTTTTCACAAAGAGAGATTATTTAAGAAGATTGAAGGAGTTACTGAAATTAAATTGTCCCTCTACCAATGAATAAATCTCTCTGTTGTGCGTGTTCTCACCTGGGAAATCATTATCAATGCACTGGTGGCTATTAACACCAGCAAATACATGACTGTATTACATTTACATTTATTTACTAGATGAAAAGAAATCCCCAAAAATACCATTTATGACTGCTTATATTTATAAAAGACTTTATGAAAAAAAACCCCCAGCCTAAATTGGCATAAACAGATCCGAAATCTTATCTGTATTGACTAATATAAAAGCAGTAAAAGTGTCTCGCAAAATATGTTGTCATTTTTTCACTCATAAAAATAGCTTCTATTCTTGCAAATGTCAATTTTACATGACATATTTTTGCCTTAAAAAAATATAGCTCTTTTGCAACCAAATAAAATATAGTTCCACCAGCAGTCTAGTAGTTTTTACTTGTAATGTACTTTCAAAGTGTTTGACGAGATTCACTTCCTGGCGCTTCAGAACAGCGACAAACATGAGGCGTGTCTATAGGTGTAAAGCTGATGTTTAAGATTATATTCAAGACAAGATGTTTGCAGTTTTCTTTTATTTATTTAATTATTTTTGTATTGTTTACTATGGATTAGGTAAATTGATTTCCGTTATCAAAAGCACAGATGAAGAACAGGATAATTTAAGAAATGAAAGTGCTTGTTTCCTTAAGTAACAGATTTTAGGGGCCGTGACTGTGAGCTGCTTTGAACCCATCTATTGGGAATGCCTCTACACATAGCGGTTAATGCCAAGAAGTTTCTTGCTATTATTGCTGTGACTGTTACATTTTCATGATTTACTTAATATACTCAGTGTGTATCTGCACTATAAAGTATATGGACTCACTCATCTGTGATCTGATGTTTTCTCTCCTGTTTTGCATCCTCTTCATTCGTTCTTCTGCTCTCTCTTCCTCTGCTCTTCTTCTCTCTTTCACCTCCTGTAAAATCTTTCTGTCTATTTCAAAATGGCAGCCGTTGTTTTGTGCCACTGTCTCCTCAATCTTCTCCAGCAGCTCCTTGATCTGAGTGTCGTCACTCCTGTTGTGATTGTTGAGAACATGAAACCTGTTCCCACATTTGTCCAGCAGCCACTGGAGATCCGGCCCTTCACTCTCAATGTGCTGCTCTATAGATGTGTCTAACAGAGAGTCTCCACGAGTGAACAGCACTATAGTGTGACTCCAGACTCTCTCACTGAGAAGATCCAGATGCTCCTGCAATGCTTTTCTCTCAGTCTCTTTAAATCTAGTGTCCACACGTATGATCAGTAGTACAGCATGTGGTCCTGGAGGACACAGAGACACACTGAGCAAAATCTCCTGTTTCAGTAACTCAGGACTGAACTCTACAGAGGAAATACTCCTCCGCCATCCTGGAGCTTCAATGACAGTGATGTGTCTGTCTGCTACTTCTCCATGTCTCTTCACACACTGAGCAGATTTCTTCAAGTCAAACTCCTCTCTGCCCAGGATGGTGTTTCCAGCTGAACTCTTACCAGCTCCTCTATATCCCATCAACACAATCCTGCGCTCTGAGAGATGTTGGGCATCACCTGCAACAAATACAGAACAAACACACTTCTTAAGGTGGATGACTTTCACGGTTAAATATAATACAAAAAGTGTGAGGACTCAAGTGCGGGAGAATGATAGTTTATTATTAAAAGAAAAACAAATACAAAAACAAAACCCACGAGGGGGAAAACAACTAGTAAATACAAACCAAAAACAGAACATAAACTTAATAGGGAATCACGGGGTACGGGAAACATTAGACAACAAACTGACACAGACTGCAAACAAGAGGGGATTTATAAAGGGAACTAATCAAGAGGGAACAGGTGGAAGAACTCAAACAATAATCAGATAACAAGGGGGAGGGATCAGACAATGACATGAGCACATGGCCCAAAATAACAAAACACCCATGTGCAACACAAGACAGGACAGGCATGTGACACTACCCCCTCCCTACGGAGCGGCTACCAGACGCTCCATCAGACCGGGACGGGAGGGACAGACCAGGGCGGGACGGGACGGGAGGAACAGACCAGGGCGGGACGGGACAGGAGGAACAGACCAGGGCGGGACGGGAGGAACAGACCAGGGCGGGACGGGAGGGACAGACCAGGGCGGAGACTTTCCCTCGGGCGACCAGGGCGGAGACTGTCCATTGGGCGACCAGGGCGGAGCAGACTGTCCATCGGGCGGCCAGGGCGGAGACTTTCCCTCGAGCGGCCAGGGCGGAGACTTTCCCTCGGGCGGCCAGGGCGGAGACTTTCCCTCGGGCAGCTCAGGAACTGGAACAGACACCACCGGCTCAGGAACAGACACCACCAGCTCAGGAACAGACACCACCGGCTCAGGAACAGACACCGGCTCGGCGGCGGCCATCTTGTCCGAAGACACAGGCTCGGCAGACGTGACGTGAACAGTCTCTGTGGCGGCCATCTTGTCTGAAGACACAGGCTCGGCAGACGTGACGTGAACAGTCTCTGTGGCGGCCATCTTGTCCGAAGACACAGGCCCGGCAGACGTGACGTGAACAGTCTCTTTGGCGGCCATCTTGTCCGAAGACACAGGCCCGGCAGACGTGACGTGAACAGTCTCTGGCTGGGCAGACGTGACGGATCGCTGGGGTGGTGCAGGCAGTGCGAGCAGCTCGGACGGGGCCAGCAGAGCATGACGCCTGGGCGGCGCGGGCAGAGCAAAACGCCTGCGCGGTGCGTCAGGGACGGCAGTCACCTCCGGGATGGTCTCCATGTTAGGAGCCACCGGACTCGGGATCACCGGACTCGGGATCACCGGACTCGGGACCACCGGACTCGGGACCACCGGAACAGTTACGGAGGGAGCCTTTCTCCTCCTCCTGTGTTTCGGGACCACTGGAACTGGGACCACCGGACTCGGGACCACCGGACTCGGGACCACCGGACTCGGGACCACCGGACTCGGGACCACCGGAACTGGGACCACTGGACACGGGACCACCGGAACTGGGACCATCTGACTCGGGACCACCTGACTCGGGACCACCGGAACTGGGACCACCGGACTCGGGACCACCTTACTCGGGACCACCGGAACTGGGACCACCGAACTCGGGACCACCGGAACTGGGACCACCGGACTCGGGACCACCGGAACTGGGACCACCTTTTGGCAAGACCCTCCACCATCGCCTCAAAACTGACCCTATCAAAGGCTCTTTGGATCAGCCAGTCCATCGGTTCGTCCAGTGCATGATTAAATAAATCCTTTCGAGCCTCCTCGCTAAGGTTCAGCCCCTCAGCTGCGCTGCTGAACCTCTGGCTGAACTCTCTCACCTCCGTCCCCTGCTGACGGAGGGAGACTAGCTCCTTGAATTGGAGAATCCGCTCCCATTGCGGACAGGAGACTGGTTGCGCCCCTCTTCTCCGCTGAGTCCTCATGTGGTCGGTTCGTTCTGTCACGGTTAAATATAATACAAAAAGTGCGAGGACTCAAGTGCGGGAGAATGATAGTTTATTATTAAAAGAAAAACAAATACAAAAACAAAACCCACGAGGGGGAAAACAACTAGTAAATACAAACCAAAAACAGAACATAAACTTACTAGGGAATCACAGGGTACAGGAAACATTAGACAATGAACTGACACAGACTGCAAACAAGAGAGGACTTATAAAGGGAACTAATCAAGAGGGAACAGGTGGAAGAACTCAAACAATAATCAGATAACAAGGGGGAGGGATCAGACAATGACATGAGCACATGGCCCAAAATAACAAAACACCCATGTGCAACACAAGACAGGACAGGCATGTGACAGTGACATCTTAAGTCTTCTTAAATAATCTCTCTTTGTGAAAAAGGGGTTCCTGAAATTAGGTTCACCTCATCTATATGGGTGTCAAACTACACATTATTGATTAAAAATGACATATAAGTGTATCTCACATCAATTAAACTCTAAAATCAGAGTTGAACAGAGGTTATCGATGGAGAATAATTATGAAGAAAAGAAAATAGATTAATTACAATGATCTGCAGACAAAACCTGTCGATTGCTCCTGTCTGCCATGCTGCTCTGCTGCTGCGTTGCATTGGTTTGCGTCTGTAAGCTTCGTATCTTTCTGTTTTAATTGTAATCATTATTTACTATCATTCCTTGTTATTTATACTGCAAAATATAACTTAATCAACATCACACATTAACCTGACATCGCTAGCTTCAATCTAAATCATTATTGCTAGCACAACACGCTTGAAATTCACTAGCCTGTTAGCGTAGGCTACCATCCGTGCGCTCTTTATTTACTATTTATTCTCTAGCGCGCCCGCGCCTTCCATTCGCTTTTTATTTATTTATTCTCTAGCGCGCCCGCGCCTTCCATTCGCTTTTTATTTATTTATTTATTTATTCTCTAGCGCGCCCGCGCCTTCCGTTCGCTTTTTATTTATTTATTTATTTATTTATTTATTTATTCTCTAGCTCGCTCACGCCTTCTGTGCGCTCTTTATTTATTTTATTTTTTTCTCTCGCGCCTTTTACGAGTTCATCAAAAAACTGTAGTAAGTATCAGTCAACAAACACGGTGAGTCATGTCATCTTCTCCTCTTATTGTCACCTGCACCTCATGTAACATGTATAGCATAGCCTTCTCTGTCAGCACAGGATTTACATGTGATAAATGCAGGGAGATAGTAAAGCTGATGGGGAAGATTTCAGAACTAGAGACACGCATCCAAACTTTAATCGAGGTTAATTGTAAGAGTGCAAGGACTTTAGATACTGTTTTGGGATGCGACTAGCTTAGTGAACTCTGTACACTGTTCGGTTCCGGCTGAAGTAGAGCCCATGCAGCAGGGCAACTGGGTGACGGTGAGGCGCTATAGTCGCGGGACAAAACACCGCTCTTCCATTCCGATTACGACATCAAACAAGTTCTCCCCACTCAGTGAAACACCCACTGAGAATCCTGTTGATTGTGCCCTAGTTATTGGCGATTCTATTACACGGAACGTGAAAATACAGACACCAGCCACCATAGTCACATGTTTGCCGGGAGCCAGACCGCCTGACATCAGAGCAAATTTAAAAGTGCTGGCTAATGCTAATCGTAAATTCTCTAAAATTATTATTCACGTCGGCACTAATGATGTTAGACTCCGCCAGTCGGAGATCACCAAAATTAACATTAAAGAGGTGTGTGAACTTGCAAGTATGATGTCAGGCACTGTAATTTGCTCTGGCCCCCTTCTTGTTCGCAGGAGTGATGAGATAGTTAGTAGATTGTCTTCACTCAATGGCTGGCTGTCTGATTGGTGTCTGCGTAATAATATAGAATTCATTGACAATTGGAAAAGTTTTTGGGGCAGACCTGACCTGTTGAAAAGAGATGGTATTCATCCCTCCTGGGATGGTGCTGCTCTTCTCTCTAGTAATATGGCACATAGTCTTAGAGTTCAAAAATGACAATCTGGGGCTCAGGTCAGGAAGCAGACAGACTGGCTAAACCGACCATCTGCTAGCGGCCTCACGTCACCAAGGTCAGATAAATCCCTTCACATAGAGCCTCTTTCACCTAGATATCATCATATAGAGACTGTGTCTGTTCCCCGAATTAGGACATATAAAAAACTCCTAAACCCATTCAAGGGTAAACATTTTATTGATGTTCAACAAATAAAAAACAGATATAATACGGATGAACAAATGATAAAGCTTGGGTTGCTGAATATTCGATCCCTTACTTCAAAAGCAATCATTGTTAATGATATGATTACTGACTATAATCTAGATTTGCTGTGTTTGACAGAAACCTGGCTAAAACCAGACAATTATATCACTTTAAATGAGTCCACCCCACAAGATTACTGTTATAAACATGAGCCTCGTCTGAAAGGCAAAGGGGGAGGTGTTGCTGTAATTTATAGTAATATCTTCAGAATTACTGAGAAGTCTTGTTTTAAATATAATTCTTTTGAAGTGTTGTTGCTAAATGTAACACTATCTAGTGTAAATGATAAATCACATTTAACATTTGTGCTGGCTACTGTCTACAGGCCACCAGGGCACCATACAGACTTTATCAAAGAATTTGCTGATTTTCTATCAGAGTTAGTATTGGCTGCAGATAAAGTCCTAATTGTTGGTGATTTTAATATACATGTAGATAACGAAAAAGATGCATTGGGATTGGCATTTAAAGACATTCTGAACTCTATTGGAGTTAGACAACACGTGTCAGGACCTACTCATTGTCGTAATCACACTCTAGATCTAATATTATCACATGGAATAGATGTTGATGCCGTTGAAATTCTGCAGCAGAGCGATGACATCTCAGATCATTATTTAGTCTCGTGTAAACTTAATTTAGCCAAGGATGCAAAGTCGACTCTCTCTAGGTCGTCCTCAGACGAGCCTTCCATCGTTGCCTCCAGTCATCCCGATTCTCCATGCATCTGGCCAGTTCGTTGGTGCTCTGGGCTCCTGAATCCCTCTTGAGTATGTCCACGTATGTTAACTTGGGACGTCCTCTTGACCGATGGCCATGTGTTGGTTCCCATAGCACCAGCTTGCTGGCTGGCAGCTCTCGATGCCTTCGGCAATGTCCTGCAAGTCTCATTCTCCTCACAGCAATCTTGTTGCTCACTCTTGGTACTCACTCATACAGGATTTTGTTGGTTACATGCGCACTCTTACTGATGTTAAGCACTGCACGCAGCATCCTGGTGTAGCACCCATCCAGGGACTTTTCTAGGGTTGGATTCAGGGTCCAGCATTCACTGCCATAGAGGAGAACGGACTCTACCGTCGCGTAGAAGAAGCTGAGTTTGATTTGGCGGGAGAGGTTGGAGTTCCATACACTGTTCATACCGTTCAGGGCCCTCCATGCAAGTGCCTTCCTCACTTTTAGATCTTGCTCAGTTGAGTTGACCCATGTGCCAAGGTACTTGAAGTCCTCAACTTCTTTCAGCACAGTGTCTCCTGCTGTTATCAGAGGTTGATGTTCTGGTGGAACGTTGTAGGTCATGACCTCAGTTTTCTTTGCATTTACCCTAAGGCCAACCTTGGTGCACTCTAGCTCTACCCTGTGTAGTAGTTCCTGTGCTTGTTCCATGTTGTCGGAGAGCAGACTGATGTCATCCGCATAGTCAAGGTCTGTCAAGACTACTGCCGGGTGTCGACTTGACTTCCTTGGTGTCAGCGTGAAGCCAAGTTCCTGCTCTCGCCCACTGATTGCCTTCTTGAGCGCATAATCAAGGACTATGATGAAGAGGAAGGGGGCTAATGTATCCCCTTGCATAACTCCAGCCAGGATGTCAAACTCCTCGCTGTTGCCATCTGGGGTCACCACCCTGGCCCTTGTTCCTGAGTACATGGACTCTATTGCCCGGAGTAGGTTTGGAGGAATTCTGTATGCCTTCAGGATCTTCACCATCGTGCCTCGGTGAATCGAGTCAAATGCCTTTTTGAAGTCTATGAAACATAAGACTGCAGTCAGGTTGTCCTTTCTCACCTCCTCTATCAGTCTCCTGAGTGCCAAGATCTGGGTTGTAGCAGTTCGCCCTTCTCGAAAGCCGTTCTGATTTACTCTCAAGTGAGGGTCGATTGCTTGCCGGACCCTGTTTAGAATCATGCGGTTGTAGATTTTCGCAGTGATACAGGTCAGGCTGATGCCTCGGTAGTTGTCCGGCTTCGAGAGGTCTCCGGATTTGGGCACTGGCACGATGTTTGATAGAGGCCACATATCAGGCAGCCGATTGTGCAGCAGAGCAAGGTTGCAGAACTCTAGAATGATGTCATCAAAATCACAGTTCTTCAGCACCTCTGGGGGTATGCCATCCGGACCAGCGCTTTTTCCCACTCTTACTGTGGCTTTTGCCCTGACGAGCTCACCGAGTGTGAAGGGACCATCGTTGACGTTCAGGTTTGGGAGGTCTGATGGTATTTCCTCTTCCTCAGCTGCGTCTGCTGTTTCTCCCAGCAGCCTTTTGAAGTGGCTTGACCAGGTCGCCACCCTCTCCTCCGGGCTGTGTCCCTTCACCTGTTCCTCCTTGGTCCTCTTCCGCCCCGTCATTTCATTGATTACCCTCCATGCCTCCCCATACTGCTGTTCCCCTTGCGCCGCCTGCACCCTCCGCACTCTTTCCATCCCCTTTGATGGTATCATAGGTTCTGAAAAGAAACTGTTTGGCTTCGTTCAGCTCGCTGCGCCTCTCCTCAGTTGGTTCCCGCTCAAAGTTGAGGCGGGCTTCCTCCACCATCCCACGTGCTGCTATGACCTCTGGGTGTTTTGATCGCAGGGAGGTTCTGACTTTCTCCATCTTAGGCACGCACAGTCTGGTCGCCTCCTTGTTCACAGTGACGAATCTCCTGTATTCGCCGCTTGCCTCCGCTCCCCTGTCCAGCTGCTGGAATCGTCTCCTCACCTCCTCTGTATATCTGGTTAGAAGGACAGGGTCACTTGAGAAAGCTTTCCAGTTATACCGGATTTTGGGACTTGGTTTGGGGACCCTGAGGCTCAGGCGAACTCTCATTGAGACCACGCGGTGGTCTGAGCCCACAGAACTAAAAGTGCTGTATGGCTCAGCATTCATGATGGAGTTCCTCCACTTCTTCCTCACTAGGATGTAATCTAGCTGCCGTAGCGCTCCTGAGGCTCGGTCCCGGAAGGTCCACCTCTTTCCTGTTCTCTTCCGGAAGATGGTATTTGCCGCCAGTAACTCGTGCTCCGTGAGTAAGGCAGTGAGGTAGGTGCCGTTGCGGTTGGTAGAGTCGTGGTAGGGGAAGGGTACGTCCTCTGGTCCAAGCCTCGCATTGAAGTCCCCAAGGATTGCCAGGAAGTTGTGCATTGGGACGCCGCGGACCGCTCTTACAAGGTCCTCAAAGAACTTCTCCACCTCGTCAGATGGCGCCACGTTGGTGAGTGAGTACACAACTATGACTGTTGTTACTGGGTTACCCGAGAACTCTGCGCACATAATCCTGTCGGTGTGGTGGTAAACCCGACGTAGAGCCTTACGTGCCCGTGGGCCCAGCATTAACCCTACACCGCCTGTTGCGGCTTGGGCATCGTTCCTCCACGCTGATGCGGAAATGAACGTGCATCTCTCCACTCTGCGGTACAGTATCGGGTCATCAGTGTGCACTCTCCTATGTTCTTGGACCCCCAGGATCTCCACTCCCCGTTCCTCTGCGCAATGTGCAAGTTCTATCAACCTCGCTTCTTCTCTCGCTGTGCATGCGTTGAAGGTTCCCATAACAACTGGTCTCCGACAGCGCATGAGTGCATTGGACGGGGTGATGTGGTCGGACAGGACCCTCCCTGGGACAATCCCGGGGTTTAAGGTCCCGTTGTCATGGTGTCCTCCAGGAGGAGGACCAGCACCACCGTCCGCCGCGATGTTCCTACGGACTCCCGCCGCTGGAAGTATAGGATTTGGGATGTCTTTGTGCTCCATGGTTGGCTTTACTATGCTGATAGCGGACTGTGGGGCGCAACTCCTCGCAGTCCCGATTTTATTTCAGAGTGACCTTCTCTTAGACAGGTTGCCATCCAAGGCTATGAGCCCCATCTACCCATGCTATTTGACCCCTAGCTGGGACAGTGGTTGGCAGACGTCAGGGCGTGTCCACACGCCGGTGGGCCTGCACGTCGTGCCTCTGGGGCCCACTGCTGCTCCGAGATCCCCTACAGATTAGCCTGGGACCTCGCGGAACCCAGTATCCGTGTGTGGCCACGTGGAGGCACTGCAGGAGTCTTGGTGTTAGAGAGGCTGTGTACCGGCAGGAGGAGGCTTACGCACTCGGCTCCTCTTTTCACCTCCACTAGGGGGGCTAGCCGGTGGCAGTAGCTGAAAGCAGAGAGTAGCAAGCAGGAGCAACATGCAGCACACAACATGCAACATGCACTGACTATAAGTACTTCTACGCACTACTGCACATGACGCATCACACGCACCCTGTGCAAACGCACACACACACGACTCCGTGTCGACTCCGTGTTACAAATATGTTAGACCTATCACTTCTGCCACTAAAGATTGCTTTATTAATAATCTTCCTGATCAGTTTCATCATCTCAGCATCCCGGATAGCTTAGAAGAACTAGATATTGCGACAGAAACTTTTAACTCTCTCTTTTCCAGCACTTTAGACACAGTTGCTCCTTTGCGCTTAAAGAAGATTAAAGAAAATAGTCCAACGGCGTGGTACAACGAGCACACTCGGGCACTTAAGAGAGCAGCCAGAAAAATGGAGCGAAACTGGAAGAAAACAAAACTAGAGTTATTTCGCATTTCATGGAAAGAGAGCTCGATTGCATACAGAAAGGCTTTAAAAGCTGCTAGATCTGCTTATTTTTCAAACCTATTAGAAGAAAATAAACAAAACCCTAGGTGTTTATTTGAAATAGTGGCTAAACTAATGAAAAATAAATCCTCAACCCCAGACGTTTCTAAACAACACAGCAGTAATGACTTTATGAACTTCTTTACTAACAAGATTGATAATATCAGGGAGAAAATTATAACTATGCAACCGTCTACTACAGTATCACATCAGGCAGTGCATTGTAGTCTCCTTGAAGAAAAATTTTATTCATTCGTTGCTATAGGAGAGGAAGAATTTACTAAACTCGTTAAATCCTCTAAATCAACAACATGTATGTTAGACCCTATACCGACTAAGCTACTGAAAGAGATGCTCCCAGAGGTCACAGATCCTCTTCTTAATATCATTAATTCATCTTTGTCAATAGGATATGTACCGAAAACTTTTAAGCTGGCTATGATTAAACCGCTTGTTAAAAAAACGCAACTTGATCCTACAGAATTAGTCAATTACAGGCCGATCTCGAATTTACCTTTTCTATCAAAGATATTAGAAAAGGCAGTATCCTCACAACTATGCTCCTTTTTAGAAAGAAATTGTATCTGCGAGGATTTTCAGTCAGGATTTAGACCGTACCATAGTACCGAGACAGCTCTCATTAGAGTCACAAATGATTTGCTCTTATCATTCGATCGTGGTTGTATCTCTCTATTGGTGTTACTCGATCTTAGTGCTGCATTTGACACTATCGACCACAAAATTCTTTTAAATAGACTCGAAAATGATGTTGGCATTAGTGGAATTGCATTAGCATGGTTTAAATCATACTTATCTGACCGTTATCAGTTTGTAGCAGTAAATGAAGAGATGTCTTATCGTTCACAAGTTCAGTATGGCGTACCACAAGGCTCAGTACTAGGACCGTTGCTGTTCACTCTGTACATGCTACCCTTGGGAGATATCATTAGGAAGCATGGCATTAGTTTTCACTGTTATGCTGATGATACTCAGCTCTATATTTCTTCACGCCCAGACGAAACTTACCAATTCACAAAACTAACAGAATGCATAGCTGATATAAAAAATTGGATGACTAGTAATTTCTTACTACTTCATTCTGAAAAAACAGAGATTCTAATTATTGGACAAAAAACGTCCTCACGTAATAACCTAGAATACTGTCTAACACTTGATGGCTGCTCTGTTAAGTCTTCGTCGTCGGTTAGGAACCTGGGTGTGCTCTTTGATACCAATCTTTCATTTGAAAGTCATGTGTCTAGTATCTGTACTAAACCGCATTTTTCCATCTTAAAAATATATCTAAATTACGTCATATGCTCTCATTGACAAATGCGGAACAGTTAGTTCATGCGTTCATGACCTCAAGGCTAGATTATTGTAATGCTCTACTGGGTGGTTGCCCTGCACGCTTAATAAACAAACTACAGCTGGTTCAAAACGCAGCAGCTCGAGTTCTTACCAGAACCAGGAAGTATGACCATATTAGCCCAGTTCTGTCAACACTGCACTGGCTCCCTATTAAACATCGTATACATTTTTAAATATTGCTGATTACTTACAAAGCACTAAATGGTTTAGCTCCGCAGTACTTGAGCGAGCTCTTAACGCATTATAGTCCTTCACGTCTATTGCGATCTAAAAATTCCGGCCAGTTGATAATACCTAGAATATCAAAATCGACTGCTGGCGGTAGATCCTTTTCCCATTTAGCACCAAAACTTTGGAACAGTCTTCCTAACATTGTCCGGGAAGCAGACACACTCTGTCAGTTCAAAGCTAGACTAAAGACACATCTCTTTGACCTAGCATACACATAACACATTATAGACTTCTATAATTCCATATTAGGCTGCATAGATTAGGCCAGCCGGAACCGGGAACACTTCCCATAAATCCTGATGTACTTGTTACATCAGAAGAAGAATGGCGTCTACGCTAATATTAGTCTCTCTGTTTATACCGAGGTTTACCACAGTCCGTCGGATCCAGGCCGTATCCAGATCTGATGAGGGACCAGCGCCTGGACGCTAGACAACGCAGTCCTGAAGTGTCAACTAGAGCCCGACCGATATATCGGCATTTTCCTAACTATCGGTATCGGCATTTATAATGGCCGATAAATTAATATTTAAAAAAATGCAGCGTGCAGTGATTTATGTAAGGATGGCGCTGCCAATAAAGCACCTAAAAGCTGTCACAAAGAACGGGCAAAAGTGGCAAAAAAATAATGGCCGCGTCCGTGTAGACACAGTGTTAAAGCTCATTCTGCTACGTTACAACATCAAGCAATATTCCAATAATTTATGTAATTATAACACTTTATATAGGGCCATTTTGCATTAAGAGTAGCCAGATGGACACGCGAGACGCGACACGTTCAGAATTAATACACTTTTAGTAAACTACAGAACAGCGCGAGCGGGAAGCGGCGCACCTCACAGTCAGAGAATGCGTCCGAGAATGGACACTGCATTAGTGATATAAAACGCACACACAGGTCTGTTAAATTAAGCAATACTTTTAAGGTAGTCTAATATTTTTCTGACTAACAAAATTACTGACACAGTAAAGGGTAGATTTAAATAAAGAAAAACGAAATTTAAATAAAGAAAACGAAATTTAAATAAAGAAAAACGAAATTTAAATAAAGAAAAACGAAATTTAAATAAAGAAATTAAACGAAATGTAAATAAAGAAAAACGAAATTTAAATAAAGAAAAAACGAAATTTAAATAAAGAAAAACGAAATTTAAATAAAGAAAAACGAAATTTAAATAAAGAAATTAAACGAAATTTAAATAAAGAAAAACGAAATTTAAATAAAGAAAAAACGAAATTTAAATAAAGAAAAAACGAAATTTAAATAAAGAAAAACGAAATTTAAATAAAGAAATTAAACGAAATTTAAATAAAGAAAAACGAAAATTAAATAAAGAAAAACGAAATTTAAATAAAGAAACGAAATTAAGTTAAATTAAAAAACGAGATTAATTTAGATTGATAATAACGGGTAAAAAGGCTAATACATTTTGTTTCTATTATTCTATTTTCCACAATGTCAAAGCAACACAGCTTAACCCAAAACACAAGTTCAGACATGCACTTCGTCCATACAAACTCCGCTGTTCTGCGCTCTGGAACACTTGCGCGTCAGTTCTATTTCTAGCATGCACGCGTTTTCCGCTTGGCTCGAGCCGCGCCTAAGAGACGCGTCTCACGCTGGCAGTGTGCAAACTCCAACCTGTTAACATGGGAGCCGAAATAAAAACGGCCATGCCACGCAGTCAGTGTGTCGCCGGCCTTATTCAAGCGCGAATGAGAACCGTTTCGCGGGAGATCTCAGATGTGAAAAAAAAAACGAATGTCAAATTTTCAAATCGAATACCAACCCACCGAACGAATATTTGAATATTCGGGTCCAGCCCTATAGCCTAGTTTCACGTTTAGTACATTTTGCTTACTACTTATTTAAAATAGTAAATAGTACTACTGTACATATGTAATTATAAACGTTTTCATTATGATATTATTAATTTTACTTTACTAAAAAGATCTGAGTTCTTCCTCCACTGGTAGATATTAGAGAAATTAAAAATAGAAGATAAGGTTTTGTCAGTGACACTTTTGATATATTTATTGATACAAGTTATGTTTTAAATAACGTGACTAAATTAAAAGACAAAGTCGTTAGTGAAGATTATGCAACAGTAAACAGCAAATGCAATGCAAACTAGTTTGGTTACAGCTCAAATTCTCATTCTATCATTCACCATGCCTCCATTACATATCTTTGTCACACAAGTGTTTGATCACCACATTTGAGTGATCATTGCAAAACGTTTATATATTTATTCTGTTTATACTGTGTATTCTATATACAGTACCCATCAAAAGTTTGTACACATGCACCAATTGGAAAGTGTGTCCAAACTTACTGTACTATACTATACACCAGGGGTTCGTGGAAGGACCACCATCTCTCTTGGCACATCAATTGCCTAGAGATGCTGGCTATATTTCTGGCACTCAGACATTTCCTTCCGAACCTCAGAGGCCATCATGTTCTAGTACGAACAGACAATACGTCGGTGGTCTCATATATAAATCGACAGGGGAGCCTGAGATCGCGCCCTCTATGCAGACTGGCACATCAGGTTCTGTGGTCCCAGGGCAAACTTCTTTCAGTCAGAGCCATGTTTATCTCTGGGGACGAAAATGTGGGAGCAGACATCCTGTCGAGGCAGGGGCTGAGGCCCGGGGAATGGAGACTCCACCCCGAGACGGTGGAGTTATTATGGAGGAAGTTCGGCCAAGCGGAAGTGGATCTGTTCGTCTCTCACGAGAACACCCACTGCCCGCTCTGGTTCTCCCTCACTCATCCAGCTCCCTTAGGACTGGATGCCATGGTACAGACGTAGCTGAGGCAACGCCTGTACTCATTTCCCCCGATCGCTGTGCTCCCAGGGGTTCTAGAGAGGGTCCGGAGGTATGGAATCAGCTTGCTCTTAGTAGCCCCGTACTGGCCGGCCCGAGTATGGTTTTCAGACATCATAACTCTACTTGCAGGCCCTCCGTGGCAAATCTCAATCAGGAGGGACCTTCTTTCTCAGGCCGAGGGCACAATTTCCACCCTCGGCCGGAGCTGTGCAAACTATGGGTCTGGCCCCTGAGGGGGACCAACTCGTAAATGCTGGTCTCTCAACTGAGGTTGCTGAGACCATCTTGTCGGACGAACAAGCGAAGCTACATATTATGCCCGGTCCGAGCCCTTGAGGTCTATGTTCGAAGAACCTCGGGCTGGAGGAAATCGGATCAGTTACTTGTCTGATTTGGGTTACCTAAGAATGGTTCCCCTGTTTCTAAGCAAACTATCAGCAGGTGGATAGTAGAGGCTATTTCTTCAGCGTACGAGGCGCGCAATTTGCCTTCGCCTCTCCAGATAAGAGCCCACTCAACTAGAGGAGTGGCTTCCTCTAAAGCCCTGCTAGCAGGGGTTTCCCTTCAAGACGTCTGTGATGCTGCTGGCTGGGCCTCCCGACACACCTTCATAAGACATTACAGTCTGAATCTGCCCTCTACACCGGGTGTGCCAGATTGCTTCACACCAGGGCGTTTATCTCTCTTATCTCAGTGTGGCGCAGTGGGCATTTCGTTCCCCAATGTGTCGATTCGCAACGCAGCGTGAGTTCCCTCGAAAGGGAACGTCTCGGTTTACGACTGTAACCCTTGTTCCCTGAGAAGGGAACGAGACGCTGCGTCCCTCGGCCACTTCACTCCTTTTATAGCTTCCGCATCACCGTCACATACGACGTCACAAGTGATGTTATGACGCAACACCAATCAATATTGGACTAGTTCTATACAGACTTCAGACGCGTCACGCTGAATGCGTTCCCCAATGTGTCGATTCTCGACGCAGCGTCTTGTTCTCTTCTACAGTCGTAACCCGAGAAGTTTTTACTTGTAATGTGCTTTCAAAGTGTGTTTGACAGGACTCACTTCCTGGTGCTTCAGAACCGCAACAAACATGAGACGTGTCTATAGGTGTAAAGCTGATGTTTAAGATTATATTCAAGACGAGATGTTTGCAGGGAGTTTGTTTTTGTTTTTTGTATTGTTTTCTATGGATTAGGTAAAGCGATTTCTGTTATCAGAAGCACATCCTATGAAGAGCAGGATTGTTTAAGAAATGAAAGTGCTTATTTCCTTCAGTAACAGATTTTAGGGGCCGTCACTGTGAGCTGCTTTGAACCCATCTATTGGGAATGCCTCTACAAATAGCGGTTAATGCCAAGAAGTTTCTTGCTATTATTGCTGTGACTGTTACATTTTCATGATTTACTTAATATACTCAGTGTGTATCTGCACTATAAAGTATATGGACTCACTCATCTGTGATCTGATGTTTTCTCTCCTTTTTTGCATCCTCTTCATTCGTTCTTCTGCTCTCTCTTCCTCTGCTCTTCTTCTCTCTTTCACCTCCTGTAAAATCTTTCTGTCTATTTCAAAATGGCAGCCGTTGTTTTGTGCCACTGTCTCCTCAATCTTCTCCAGCAGCTCCTTGATCTGAGTGTCGTCACTCCTGTTGTGATTGTTGAGAACATGAAACCTGTTCCCACATTTGTCCAGCAGCCGCTGGAGATCCGGCCCTTCACTCTCAATGTGCTGCTCTATAGATGTGTCTAACAGAGAGTCTCCACGAGTGAACAGCACTATAGTGTGACTCCAGACTCTCTCACTGAGAAGATCCAGATGCTCCTGCAATGCTTTCCTGTCAGTCTCTTTAAATCTAGTGTCCACACGTATGATCAGTAGTACAGCGTGTGGTCCTGGAGGACACAGAGACACACTGAGCAAAATCTCCTGTTTCAGTAACTCAGAACTGAACTCTACAGATTTATTCCTCCACCATCCTGGAGCTTCAATGACAGTGATGTGTCTGTCTGTTACTTCTCCATGTCTCTTCACACACTGAGCAGATTTCTTCAAGTCAAACTCCTCTCTGCCCAGGATGGTGTTTCCAGCTGAACTTTTACCAGCTCCTCTATATCCCATCAACACAATCCTGAGCTCTGAGAGATGTTGGGCATCACCTGCAACAAATAGAGAACAAACACACTTCTTAAGGTGGGTGACATCTTAAATCTTCTTAAATAATCTCTTTTTGTGAAAAAGGGGTTCCTGAAATTAGTTTCACCTCATCTATATGGGTGTCAAACTACACATTATTGATTAAAAATGACATATAAATGTATCTCACATTAATTAAACTCTTAAATCAGAGTTGAACAAAGGTTATCGATGGAGAATAATTATGAAGAAAAGAAAATAGCTTAATTTCAATGATCTGCAGACAAAACAACAGAACACACAGATTAAGCAAGACTAAAGTCCAAATAGCTTCAGAATAATGTTTTCAGAAAGTATATTCTTTAAAAATAATTAGGCTAAATTATTCCTCTAAACCACTGAATAATTCTCTCTCTTGTGTGTGTTCTCACCGGGGAAAGCATTATCAATGCACTGGTGACTATTAGCACCAGCAAATACATGACTGTATTACATTTACATTAATTTACTAGATGGAAAGAAAGCCAAAAAATACCATTTGTGACTGCTTATATTTATAAAAGACCTTATGAAAAAAAAAAAAAAAAAAAAAACAGCCTAAATTGGCATACACAGATCCGAAATCGTATCTGTATTGACCAATATGAAAGCAGTAAAAGTATCTCGCAAAAACTGTGAACATGTTGACATTTTTCTTTCATAGAAATAGCTTTTAATCTTACAAATGTCCATTTTACATGACATATTTTTGCCTTAGTTGGAGCTCCAATAAAATATAGTTCCTCCAGCAGTCTAGTAGTTTTTACTTGTAATGGACTTTCAAAGTGTTTGACGGGACTCACTTCCTGGCGCTTCAGAACAGCGACAAACATGAGGCATGTCTATAGGTGTAAAGCTGATGTTTAAGATTATATTTAGGACAAGATGTTGGCAGGGTTTTTGTTTTTGTTTTTTGTATTGTTTTCTATGGATTAGGTAAAGGGATTTCTGTTATCAGAAGCACACATGAAGAACAGGATTGTTTAAGAAATGAAAGTGCTTATTTCCTTCAGTAACAGATTTTAGGGGCCGTCACTGTGAGCTGCTTTGAACCCATCTATTGGGAATGCCTCTACAAATAGCGGTTAATGACAAGAAGTTTCTTGCTATTATTGCTGTGACTGTTAGATTTTCATGATTTACTTAATATACTCAAGTGTGTATCTGCAGTATAAAGTATATGGACTCACTCATCTGTGATCTGGTGTTTTCTCTACTTTTTTGCATCCTCTTCATTCGTTCTTCTGCTCTCTCTTCCTCTGCTCTTCTTCTCTCTTTCACCTCCTGTAAAATCTTTCTGTCTATTTCAAAATGGCAGCCGTTGTTTTGTGCCACTGTCTCCTCAATCTTCTCCAGCAGCTCCTTGATCTGAGTGTCGTCACTCCTGTTGTGATTGTTGAGAACATGAAACCTGTTCCCACATTTGTCCAGCAGCCGCTGGAGATCCGGCCCTTCACTCTCGATGTGCTGCTCTATAGATGTGTGTAACAGAGAGTCTTCATGAGTGAACAGCACTATAGTGTGACTCCAGACTCTCTCGCTGAGAAGATCCAGATGCTCCTGCAATGCTTTTCTCTCAGTCTCTTTAAATCTAGCGTCCACACGTATGATCAGTAGTACAGCGTGTGGTCCTGGAGGACACAGAGACACACTGAGCAAAATCTCCTGTTTCAGTAACTCAGGACTGAACTCTACAGAGGAATCCCACCACCATCCTGGAGCTTCAATGACAGTGATGTGTCTGTCTGCTACTTCTCCATGTCTCTTCACACACTGAGCAGATTTCTTCAAGTCAAACTCCTCTCTGCCCAGGATGGTGTTTCCAGCTGAACTCTTACCAGCTCCTCTATATCCCATCAACACAATCCTGAGCTCTGAGAGATGTTGGGCGTCGCCTACAACAAATACAGAACAAACAGACTCAGGGTATCCTGTTGTGTGTGCTTTCTGAACAGTTAATTTCTAAATAATTTGTAAGTCGCTTTGGGCAAAGGCATCCGCTAAATGACTAAATGTAAATGTAAGTTAACAAGAAAGCTGTGCTAAAAATATTCTAATCATAATAATACAAATGCCTCATGAATGGAATTACGTTAATCATCGTCCATGGACCATGGTTTACTTAATTATGAAGAAATGAGAATTGTTTAATTTTCTCAATCAAGAGAAAACAAAAACACAGATTACATAAAACTCAGGGCTAAATTGCCATTTGTTGCAAAAATAACATGTTTTCAGTAATTCTATATCCTTTAAAAATATGCAACATGTAAAAATGCTAACTAAATTGAAGTAATTGAATAAATGCACTGCACACACACTCCTGACACACGCATAATTGCACAGCCACGCACGTTAAAATACATGACTGTATTCTGCAAATGAACCTAAAACGCAATCCGTGACAAGCCATATGTATAAACATAAACGACTATGGAGAACAAAACGCAAGCTCTAAGTGTCTTACAAATAAATCTTAGCTATGAAAGTGAAAGCAATAGCAATGTCTCACAGAAACAGTAGGCTAAACACGTCGAGTTTAAAAAGTGATATTTACTATGAATTAACAAGAAAAAGGTGATTAGTTTTGTAAAATAATAAATGTTACTTACGTCTATTTTCATTCACACTCTACTGATCCACCAGCAGTCTAGCAGTTTTTACTTGCAAATGGACTTACAAAGTGTGTTTGACGGGACTCACTTCCTGGCGCTTCAGAACAGCAACAAACATGAGGCGTGTCTATAAGCTGATGTTTAAGATTATATTCAAGACAAGATGTTTGCAGGAGGAAGGAGGGAGCAAGGGGTGGAGGGGGAGGGGTTGTATTGTTGTACATAGGTATTGTTTTCTATGGATTAGGTAAAAGTATTTCCATTATCAAAAGCACACATGAAGAACAGGATTGTTTAAGAAATGAAAGTGCTTATTTTCTTCAGTAACAGATTTTAGGGGCCGTCACTGTGAGCTGCTTTGAACCCATCTATTGGGAATGCCTCTACAAATAAATCTCTCTTGCGCGCACACACTCCTGGCACAAGCATAATTGCACAGCCACGCAATTTAAAATACATGACTGTATTCTGCAAATAAACCTAAAACGCAATCCGTGACAAGCCATATGTAGCCTATAAGCATAAACGACTATGGAGAACAAAAAGCAAGCTCTAAGTGTCTTACAAAAAAATCTTAGCTAGACCAATATGAAAGTGAAAGCAGAAGCTATGTCTCACAGAACCAGTAGGTTAAACACGTCGAGTTTGATTAAAAGTCATATTTACTATGAATTAACAAGGAAAAGACAATTCATTTTTAAAATAATAAATGCTTAATTATGAAGCATCTGGACCAATCAGACACACACAAATTATTCGTTATATTTAATGAATAATCCAGCCAACTCACTCACCCAACAAAGGTCTATGAAACTTCCCCCAAAACTAACATCACAAATGAAGCTAACACACTGGCAGAACTCGGTGTCTCTCACTGTAACACACAGGACACATTAAAGGGTAACTAAACCCTAAA
This sequence comes from Squalius cephalus, assembly GCA_022829025.1. Classification (NCBI taxonomy): domain Eukaryota; kingdom Metazoa; phylum Chordata; class Actinopteri; order Cypriniformes; family Leuciscidae; genus Squalius; species Squalius cephalus. The sequence goes on from CM040797.1 coordinate 44,546,679, forward strand.
ACAACTTTTTTTCGTTAATGATCTGTAAGACTGGGGCTTTATTAATGCTGTTAATTGATTCAAGTAATCTTTTTGACATTTGTGTTTAAAGTGTTTTAATTCTACAAAATATGGTGTAAAAACGTCTGAGTGCTGCCCTCTTCAGGTTGAACGGTGGCTACTGCAGTTGAATTTTCTTATTGAAAGTTGACTTCAGAGGGTACCTGCTAACCACGCCCTTGCCTATAGATGCACGCCCCCCACCTCCGCTAGCCTGACTACGTCAGACTTCCTACTTCCGCTCAATTTCATTTCGCTTCTGTAGTCAGTCTGAGATAGCAGCCTATCTTTCAGTTTTCCAGCTGCCTTCGGACGGCCGGGCCAATCAACGAACAGAGGGCGGGCTGAGAGCCGTGACGTAGATGCTGATTGTACCGTGGATGCGTAGAATTACTTCACATAATCTGCAAAAGTCGTTCACAGCCATGTTTACTCTGGTATTTCGCTCGATGGTTTAGTTTTTGCATCATACATGTGTTTACAGTGGAAGTTAGATGCGGCTGAGCATGCGCATAACACACGCCATAACAAAATGTCATGTGATTGGCTTACGGGTAACCAATGATTTTAAACTTCAGACAAGGCTCTGACCAGGGGATTAGTTACCCTTTAAGACTGATAAGAAGTTTTACGACCCAAAAAGGTTTTTCTAGAGAGCTGTGACTCTCACTTAATTCTTGCTGAGAAGGAGAAATAAACCCTGTTAATCCTATATATTCTATATATATAACCACTTGAGAAATGTATAAACGTATCTAATTTTCCCATTTTGTGATTTTCCTTTTATGTGGTTTGGCCTATGTATTCTTGTAAACTCTTGTTAAACTCTTGAAATTAATGTTTCAGACTTTGCATACTATGGTTAACCAAAATCATATGTGTGGCATATTTAGCCTCTATAAACTCCAATCTTCGTCCCCCATTTGATAATTTACATTACATTTTGCTAACTTTGTGACGCATTGGTATTATAAGAATCTTGAAGATTCTTTAATGAAATTACATATTCAAAAGCCCTCCTAGAACACAAAGGGTTATAAAATCTCCCTCCAAACGGCTCACACACCTCCAGGGGGTGTGACATCTTCACGCTTTAAAAATCATTGATCACAAGATCACGTCTCTTACTTTTTAGTCCTTTTCTGGAATGCTGACGTGAAGATGATGCTGAACTAGAGGTTTTCTAAGGACCCCCAAGCTTGTGCCAGGCTGCGGCCTTGTCTTTCCATTCACCAAAGATCCTCTGACTCCCACTGGTTCTCTCTCAGCAAGACCACATCAGCAAAGATCAACTGGAGCCTCAACAAATTGCATCAGGACAGTTTAATTCAAATGGGCGAGACAAGCAAGTATCAAACTTAGTCTCATTATTTGATACATTAAGTATCCTTACCCCTTTTAAAGAAATGAGTGTTAGAACTAAACTGATGGTTTGCTCTTTGCTCAAGGCTGTTGATCTGCTGAAATTCAAACTATAGCCGCTTTCCGACCGGAGGAACCTTTTCACAGTTCCTAGAACTATTGGCTAAAGTACCCGGATGTCGGCGTGTTCGCACCCAAGAACTAGGAACGATTTTAGTTCTAGGAACTCCATTTGTAGGAACTAATTTAGGTCCTACTTCAGAGTAGGGTCTAAACCAGCACTATAGGAACTATCCGTGACATTAGTGTACGCTGACCGAACACACGCAGAACACCAGCACCCGCCATTTTTAAAACAGCTAGAATGTAAACACACAGATTATAGCCTATATATTTACTCCATAAACTAACTATACAAACATGGAAAACAGTGATAGATGGGTCTCTAAACCTTTATGCTGAAGAGAAAATCCAACGCAACTTTGAGGGGACCAAGCCAAACATGATTATGTAGGCTAATAACCTTTTTTTATATACTGTCTACTTTCTATAACAGTTCTATCTAATAAGATATTAAACAGTACTGTTAGACAGATCGCTAACTAATAAGCACAGAGAATGCGAGCATTGTTTGCTCTGGCGTTCTCAGCGCCGCCAAAATAAAGGTCCGTCGCGCCTTCAAAATAAAAGTCGCCGTGCTTGCGTCACTCCCTTACCCCTCCTACCAGTTCCTATGGCCACTTGGCCAGTGCGAACGCAAACAGCAAACCCGAGTTTGGGGGAGAGTAGTTCTTAGAACTGTTTAGAAGTGGACAGTTCCTAGAACTAAGTTCCTAGAACTACTTGGTCGGAAAGCGGCTAATGCTATAACTTCTTGCTTTCCTGTATTCTGCTTCAGCTCTCTTTCCCTTGGTAAACTGTATGCATGTATTAATGTGTATGTTAGAGTAGTTTAAGTGTTTAGTCTAGTTAATAAAGTCTTGTTCATGTCACACGTAAAGTTGTCCATGTCTCAAGCTCATACTGGAGTCCCTAATCATAGATTTTGACTATTTGCTCTTAGTAGTACTGTAAAGTAAGAAAGACATTTTCCATGCCCCGGAAATGTATATTTCTTAGAATTAATAAACAATTAATACTGAGTGTTCACGGGAAAAAACAGGTTAATTGATTGTAATATTAATTTACAACATTAAGTTAATTCTATTAACTGATCCAAATATTCAAAATCAATTATAACAAGTCATTATTGATTATTAATATTTCATAGAGCTAATTTGCTACACTTAAGTCCATTTTCATTCACACTGTTTTAGTCTGAGTTTCAGAGTAAATGTATGTTTGACTGAACTTACTTATAGGTGCTTCAGAACAGTGGCGCGCATGGGTGGGTCTAGCTGTAGGTGTATGTGTAGGGTGTAAAGGTGATGTTCAAGGTTATTTTACACATGCATAAAAAGTATGATATTAACATTTTTTTCAAAAGTTATAATCTTCAAATACAGATATTTTAGAAAGTGACTTCACCAGGCAAACTTAAACCTATAAACCACTCTTAAACCCACAATGAATAGATATCATATACTTTTTTAAAAAACTATTAACAGTTGCATTAACAGATTAGTCTCCCTGCAGTCGATAATTATATCCATTAAAATTCATGTTTGATAACCAAAATGACATATTAAAACATTCTTAAAATAATTTCATGTCCAAAAATATCTAGAGTGTAACTCTTCACCTTTGCTTAATTTAGTATAAGAGCAAAGTACCCGCCTCCATTGCTATTAGCTTGTATACTTAACGTCTCGGTTACTTATAAACTTATAAAAAGTTGCAATTGTGAGATATAAAGTCAGAATTGACCCTGCGCTAAGCCCCGCCCTCCTTAGTTACTGTTGCTACGCCTGACAAGCTTTTGCACCTGGCACGTCTATTACAGTATGCATGCACAGGTGTCAGACATTCCCAAGGAGATAATTAGTAATTTTTGGCGAACAAGTGAAATATCTGAGAGAGCAAGACAAAGGGGACTGCAGTATGCATTTGAGGGATATATCCACTATATAATATGCAACCGATTAGAGAATAATTTAATAAAAATTGAAGCTAAAGCCTATAGGTCCCAGCGGAAGCAGCAGCCGCCTCGTACGCTGACCATTCAAATGAGAAACAAACAAATTGAGGAACAGCTATGTTCATGCACAGCAGGGTAAGTGAAATTTGAAAATAATCTAATAATTACAAATCAAACAGCTTATCCATAAATCTTGTGGAATAAACACAAGACATTAGCCTGACCACTTTGCAATGATAACATTCTCCCGCTTATATTTTTTGCGTGCCAGGCAGCTGCTCACACGTCGTGGAGCAAACGTAGGTGTTTTTGTTAATCTTGTCGATATTTAGTTGTGAATGGGGACTCCCACACTGCTTGATCCACGCCCGGCATTTCTCCCCTTGGGTTTTAGGTTTCGGGAAGGGAAAAAATCCCCCCCCCCCGCCGTCCAAACGTTTAGGATACCTGGTATCAGATTTGCACAGTCCATACGTACAACGCTTCGGCATGTTTCCCTCGCTCGAAAGCTTGCCAGACCTCCCGCGCCTAGTTACGGTTGCTAAGCCACGATTGGCCTGTGTGGCAGTTTTCGGGCGTGGCTTAGCGAAAGGTCAATTGTGTGTTATAAACCCAGTCCAGCAATGGTGGTGATGGGATGTACGTCTTCGTTCCCACCTTCAGGCACCGAGGGTTACATACGTAACGAGACGTTCCCTTTCAGTCGGTCACGTTCTATGTACATTGACATACCGACATATTAGGATCCCAAGTAAAACGCCACCTATTACTGCTACCTTCCAGAGCCAAACGTAAACCTCCTGATCCCCCCCATACCTTGGGGCAGAAGATGGGACAGGGCTTACGCTAACCAGGCTCCCAGACACCGCACCGGGGGACCAGTGGGACCACAGACGCACCTGCAGTGGAAGGCAGGGAGCCGACTCGGACGGCATAGCGGCCCGAACTGGGGTCTGAGTGTGCGGTGCAACACTCCACTGATTGGAAGAGGAAGCGTGAGAAGGCATTCCTGCGTTCTCAAACTGCATCAGGCTGCCGGCTGGCGATGCAAGAGGGGGCTGAGGGTGGCAAGGCATAGTGTCGCACTATGCCAACCTCGCCCTCTTGGGACCCAGGAACAGAGGAAATTGCTCTTTTATTGAAAATTGGGTGCCACTGGCTGTGGGGCCATTAGCGGAACAGAACAGAAAACAAACTGAAGATTCTTGACCCGGCCCTCCTCCAGGGTAGGGAGTGATGCGGACACCATCTCCCGAATAGCTACTTCCTCCACTTGTTCTTACGCTTGTCACCTGGTTTGGCAGCGGCCGGGCCGGGCTGGGCGGTCTTCCTGCGGCTGGCTCCACACTGAGGCCTGGGTGAAGGCTGCAGCGCAGACCGAGCGGGAGCGGAGCCGTCAGCAGGAGGACACCTTCGGAGCGGGTGAGGTCAGTTGCCGTATGGAGCTCAGCCACGGTCAGGGCTACCCTCGTACATGTCCATGAGTGCTTTGGCCTGATGGACCTGCAGCAACGTCATGGCATGCAAGGAGGAAGCGGCCGGTCCACAGGCTCTGTAAGCCTTGCCCGTGAGAACGGACGAGAACTCACAGGCCTTGGATGGGAGACAAGGATTACTCCTCCAGCAATTAGTGGTCGCCGGACACAGCTGCATCACGACAGACTGCTCAACCAGAGGAATATTCACGTAACCTTTGGCCGAACCACCATCAAGGGTACTGAGGTAACAGCTCTGTTTCAGGCAGAAAAAGGTGTCGTCCATGACCTGGTAACCTCCTCATGCACGTCCGGAATGAAAGGCACTGAGACGGCACGCTAATAACCAGCACGTCCCGCCCCGAGATACCAATCGTCCAGCCTCGAGGTTTCGGGACATGGTGGAGGGTACCACTTGAGCATAGCCATCAATTCTAGATCAGGCTCGAGCAACTCAACTCTCCCAGAAAGAGGAAGCGCAGCTGAGTCCTCATCTCCAGATTCAAGCTCACCCTCCGATGCTGTGATAGATATCTGGTCAGCAAGGGGAGCCCCGAATGAAACAACTGGTCAGTCATGAGAGGGGCCAGCGCGCTCAACCGGAAGCTCCACGGCTTGCAGTGTTTGAGAGGAGTGAGGGGCCTACACGGATTGGGTACTAGGCGGGGAAGCCCTAACCGTGATCCTCAAGTCACCCTGGCTATTCGTTGAAGTAGCCCTCTTTTTTTGAGTTGGCCAATGACAATGTCCAGTAGCTGGACGATGACATCACGGTTTTCTTCAGAGCGGCTATATATATAAATGAACGAAATTAATAACTTTTTTACAACAAAAATGAAACATCACTGAACTTACTTAAGCTGGACTGTGACACTATTTTCTTCTGGAAACAAACTTTGTTGCGTTATTTCCCTGTTATCTCTGTAAAGCTGCTTTGAAACATTTTGTATTGTACAAAGCGCTATATAAATAAATGTGACTTGACTTTAACCTCGCGTACAGTCCACCATGTAAATAGCAAACCACCATGGTGCGAGCGCAACTGGCTTTTAAAGGGAATGGGAAATGAGACTCTGATTGGTTTATTGCACGTTATGCCCAAAACACACCCATTACTCATTAAGAGAATAGGGACAACCTTTTTAGACCATGTGCCGGAAGCGCCGACCATTTTTCCCGTTGTGAAACTAGCAAAAGTGGATTCGTACACACCCTGAGTGCACTTGCGCTGTGCGCTTTAGACAATGTGCTGAGATAGTTAAAATAGGGCCCTTCATCTTGACCTGTCCTTGAGATACGCTCCAGAGAGCAATGGTATCGCTGAAAGGGCGACAGGCACTATCAAAAATTTGGGAAATGGGATCAGCACATTGAAGAACTGATGTTTTATGTTGATTTTACAGAGATTAAACAGAAGACTGCAGCACTGGAGAAGCAGACAGAAGACTGATGCCAAGTAGGAGACGACGTCTGGATCAGGTTGGACAATAAAAAGACAAATAAACCATTAAAAGATTTAATTACTAAAAAAAGATAAAATAATTAAGATAGTTGATAAACATTCTGAAGAATTAGCTTAAAATGGCCTCTGGAGTAAAAGGAAATTGCTGGTATAGCAATGTTTCTCATTTTAATTTAGTTCAACTTGATGTACTAAAATAACTAAAACAATAGTTGTTGTCTAATATAGACAATAAAAACTATATAGACTTTTAAAAAAACAAACAAATAAAATGACAAAACAAAAACTTAGCCTAATATGTAAATAATATAATATGTAAATAAAACAATCTAATCCAAAATGTTAATAAAAACTATAATAGTATTTCAATTATACTAAAATAACACTGGCTCACATTTATTTTTCTTTAAAGCTGCTTTGAAGAAATTTTATTGCATAAAGCAATATATAAACTTGACAAAAACAGAGACTGAACCTATTTTAATGTTTTTTTTTTATTATTATTTATTTTAATTTTTAAAGAAGTATTCTATGTATTTCTTATTATAGACAAATTATTAGATTATAAAGCAAGAATTTCTCTTTATTTTGTATATCCTCAACTAATGGGTCAAGTGTGTGTCAACATTAAATACAGTCTGAAGTCCTCAAAAACAAGTGGACAAAAACATTCAAAAGTAAAGAATGATTAAACTTTATTGGACATGAGCAGTCATACAAAGACCCAATATAACCGACCCATCTACAATCAAGAAACATCAGACTGAGGCTCATCCTGTAAATAAATACTGTGTTCCTGAATGGATTTTCACCCTCTAGTTCATTAAGTGCTGAATGTATCTAAGGAAACCTTGGCACAGAAGAAAAGAAGTTCCCAAAGACTTCTGGTCTACAATCACACTGCTAGACCAAAAGCTGAACGCAGGAACTACTCCAACATGGAAACTGATTGATTTGATATAATTAGCTTTTTTCAAATAATAATCTAAAAGACCATTTCAGTCCAAACTCAATGACAAAAATATGTACAGTAATTACTTCTGTAGGGCTGAATAACCACGAATCAGTTGCATACACATCAAGTCATTTTTCCCTGTATAATGGAGTTAAATGTAAAGCTCTAAAACATTATGAGGTGCTTTTTTTGGCAAGATTTTTTAATCGCAACCCAGAACGACTGATGCAAAATCCGATACACAAAAATAAAGATACATTTGTTACATCTCAGTCAGTCATGGGTGAGTAATTCGCTTGCTGTTAACAGTCAGTGTAAATATAAGCCCTCCAAAGTCAGCTATTAAACACAGAAGCTCCTGAAGACAAACGTTCTTCCTGTAACAGTTACGTACTGTCAGTGTTACGGTCAAGTGCAATATTAATGTGCCGATCAAATCTTCTAACTACGTGTAGAAGATGACTTCTGGGATCTGGCCGTCCTCTACGGACGTGCCGTTGTTGTTGCCCGCGGCGTAGCAGAACGTGAAGCAGGTTTTGGTGCCGGTGCCGGACGACTCGTGCGTGACCTTCCTCATGCCTTTAGTGCCGTAGTGCGAATCCGGACCCTGCGAGAGGAGAGAGAGGAACGTTACAGACACCGACAGATTCACTGCACATCAAGCTGATCTTTAGATCTCGTTTTATAAGTCATGAAAAAGTCCATATTTAATAAATGTACATTAGCAGTGCCATTTTAAAAGTGCCTAATGTTGTTTTGGAGTCTCCTACAAAAGGTTTACATGCATCCGAGATCAAAAAACACTTTAATTTTCTTCATAATCTCCACTCCAGCGTCAGCTCTTTTCTCTCAGCGTCTGAAACGGTTCGTTTGAAGATTCAGCTCTCTGAGAGCTGCTCTGCTCTGATTGGTCAGATGGCCCAGTCTACTGTGATTGGTCGAAATCAAACACTCATTATCATATCTGAGTCTCAGCTCTTGATACTAGAACAGTAACGATGGCGTGAGTTTTACCGTATCGATCTCATCAAAATGGATTTGCTTTGTCAGCAGAAAACAGCCTCTTCTACACATGAACAACACACACTCTTCCAGTCTCAGATACACTACAGTGTTTGAGGGCGGAGCTAAGAGACGCTGTTCAGACAATAAAGACCACAGACTGGCAGTATGCAAATTAGATACAAACCTACACAGGTTCAGCAGGAAGTGAGACTGAATTACTGACGACTCGTTTCAGGCAAGAAGGAAATGGGGAAAAAAGGGAACCAGAATAACAAATGTCTTGGTGTGGATGAAATCACTCCATCAAACCGTTAGTTTAAGCAGATTAACTGATAAACACATGACCTCACCTTTAATGTAGCACAGGCTGTGTAATTAACATTGGGCAGAACCTCCACCGGTTCCTTGAACATGACCCTGAACGTGTTGGCCGAGCCGTCACAGCTGAAGCCGGTGTCGTTCTGACCCAGGACCGTGTTGCTGTCTGTGTGGATGATCTGAAAGAAACTCACTCAATCAGGGTCTGTGAAGCACACATGCTCTTACAAGCAGTATTTACTATTAGAATAATTCTGTAAATGATCAAGTGGGTATTTTTGGAGTGTTAAAATACTTTCCCACCATAAACTAGTTATTCTGGTAACTCAAACAGTAGATCAGGCCACTGGAAACTCTAAGATCATGGGTTCGGTTCACAGGGAATACATGCACTGATAAACGTAAACCCTGAATGACCTTGAAGTCTCATTTAAGAGTGAGCCAAAGGCATAAATGTAAATCTATAAAAGTTTGACTTTCTGAACAATGTAACACTTTCAAACACTGTTTGTTAGAGTGGCCTGACATGTCAACATCTGGTGCAACCTATCTGATATGATCAACTGAACAGTACTGTTATTATTAGTTAACTAAAACTAAATTCACGATAAATGTTTTTTTTTATTACTTTATTAACTGAAATAAAATATTTAAAAAATTTAACATTTCTCATTTTTAGTTTAACTTGTAATAAAATAAATATAACTAAAACTGAAATAATAATTAAATAAATATATATAAATATATAAAATAAATATTTAATAAAAACTAATTCAAATTATTAATAAAATCTATAATAATAATAGTCTAAAATAACAGAGAAATTACAAGTTTGGAAACACTTTATAAACTGAAATAAAATATTAAATAACTTTAAAAAAAATTCTCATTTTCATTTAGTTTATCTTCTACTAAAATAAATAAAAATAAAACTGAAATAAATTATTCTTAAAATACAATATAATAAAAAATATAATATAAAATAATACTGACAAAAACACAAAATTACAACACATTTTATACATGTTTATATATTAATTAATAAAAACTATAATTACATCTCAATGATCCTAAAATAACAGTGAAATGACAAGTTTGGAAACACTATTAACTGGAATAAAATATTAAAGAAATTAAACATTGCTCATTTTCATTTAGTTTAACTTCAACTGAAATAATAAAACTGAAATACCAATTAATATGTATTAAAATGACACACTTTACCATTAAATGAACTTGCATGGATGACAAACACGTTCTGTTGGACGGACGTACCTGTATGTTGACTTGATAGTCTGTAGGTCCGTGTATGGATCCATAAAGCCCGAAACCCACAATAAATATCCTGCGATTTACAGAGAACCTGCAAACACGGTCATTGAGTTAGTGCACTTCACACAAGCCGTGACTGTAGACGCGTTTCCATTACAGATGTGTGCAAAACTTTTGCGATATTTTCTAAATGTCGATAAAAAACTACTGCAAAATGACGGCGATTCCATTAACCGATGTTATACGGTTTTGTATCTGTCTCGTATTTTGTCCAAACACACTCCATCATCAACGTCATGTGAATGTAAATGCGCAAAAACTGTTTCCATTGCATTTTTGCAAAAATATTCCTTTTTTCGAATAGCCTGAAAAACCAATTCATGCGAGCAGAAAAACTTTTTTGCGATATGTGAGCCTGAACCACAAAACCAGTCACATGGGTCAATTTGAAAGAAAAAAACATCTGGAATCTGAGGTTAATAAAACAACATTCCTTCTGATGTTCATTCATGTTTGATGCTATAAATGAACTAGAAGGAAGAGATGATCGGGTCACGAGCCGCTTTAACTGAGCGATCTGTCAGACACATTAAAGAGCCACAAAACCGTATTTACTGTTTACATTTCTTTAAAAAAGAATGACCAAATTTGAAAGGTGAGACTTTGTTTCATATCAAGAGTAAGCTGGTCTGCCCTGTCTGTCAGCGCGTTGTCAGTGTCCTCTCTGCTCCGCGATGTGTTGTTCATTGTGTGAGAACATGTGTAGTGTGAGAGAGGCGTGGCTTGTCGGACATAGCAACAGTAACTAAAGGGAGCGGGTCTTTGTGAACGGTCATGTTTCCATTGGGCGTATTTTCAATTTGCGCAATTTGAAGTGTAATGGAAACGCGGCTGGTGAGAATGTCTCTTCCGCTCACCGGATGCGGTCGCTGGTCCCGCTGTAGCCCCAGCGGCTCTCCACCTGCCCGAAGCGCGTGATGCTGCACTCCTTCCCCCGCAGACAGCAGCGTGGCCGGTCGATGAACTCCACGCGGGGTTTAGGGTTCACCGTGAAGTGCAGGAAGAGACTCACCACCTCTCGGTCCGTCAGGATGGCTGATTGAGCAGGACCTGAGTGAAACACACACACGCTCACATTTACAGGGTTCGTACCGATACTGTAAAATGAAATTCAAGGACTTTTCAAGCACTACTTTTTTGGTTTTCAAGGACTTCAATCAGATATCTCACTTATCAAACAATATCTTTATTATCTTTCAAATTCTAAAAAAAAGTTATAATATAGATAAAGTATATTAGGGCTGAAACGATTAGTCGACATTGTCGACAACGTCGACAAATATCTTTGTTGTCGAGTAGTCGTTTGATCTCACGTGACCTAATGTAAGGGCCTGCAATATCGCGATTTGACCGCTACGACGCTGTAGCGCTAGAGTCAAGGCTCGAAATTGCGACCATTTTGGTCGCATATGCTCCTGAAATTTAATCTGTGCGACCTTAAAATATATTTGGGAGCATTTGTGCGAGTGCAAATAATGGTTGTGGTGCGACCTGTTTTCATTTCTCTAAAAAACGTTTGCAAATTACTTCACAGTGTGTACCTTATGTGCGCTGATACGCGATGGCCGGACCGTCATTCTATCCCGGGGTTTTTCCTGCATTGATTTTTTTTGGCGGCCGCCAAAGCCTTTTGATCGGTGCCAGACATTCTCTGTCGGTGCGTGAGTGACTGCTGCGCTTGACGAGAGAAAGCCCCGGCCGCGCGCGCGCACTCTCACGTCTTCAAACAACTCGAGCGCTGTCTTGCTCTCTCTCCCTCTCGCATATTAATCAAAATCATTTGACACGATAGAAAAAGGGCGGAAGACCGAAGTTTCACATGGAGCATTCGGAGATTTTTTTTTCTCCTAAATTACCGTGGAGTGTGAATTGTGCTAAAAAATAAACTACCGGGATAATCACACAACGCTTGCCGTATGCTACACGTCCACTAATGACACGTCCGATTCGCGAACTAATGACTCATTTGAACCGATTCACTTTAATGAATGGTTAAAACAACTGATCTGTCCAACACACTCACGAGACGTCTGAATCGGTGTATAACAAATCGGTAACACTTTACAATAATGTTCCACTTATTAAATTCTAGTTAACACAGTTAACATGTACTATTAATAAACTGCACTTTGTTAATTTGTTAACCATTGTTAATGTTAATTTCAACATTTGGGCTACTAGCCTACATTATTGAAATATTTTTATTTTATTTGTTAACATAGTTAATGCACTGTGAAGTAACATTAATGAACAATGAACAGCTGTATTTTTATTAACTAAGATTAACAAAGATTAATACAGCATATTAATAGCAATAGAGTGCCAAGTGCCAAGCAAAAAATGCAGGGACAGGTGTGTGGCAAACAAATCAGGTTCAATTATTAAGGCTTTTAATCGGCAGAATACGTCAAATATAACCATACTGTCTATGAATATAACACCGCATACACCATCGCCAAAGAAGAGCTTGCCTTCACTAAATTTATGTCAAATGACAAATCATGTGCCAATATCATCGGGGTGAGATGATATAGAGCCAGAAGACCAAATTTCAAATCTTGGCCACAGGATGAAATAAAATTTGTTAATATATAATTTGTAGTTGTGGTGCTCCTTAATTTTTGGTGGGTGCTCCTAAATTTTTGCTGGTGCTCCTAACTTTTTGAAGTTGGGAGCACCAGTGCTACCAAGTAAAAAAGTTAATTTCGAGCCCTGGCTAGAGTGTAATGCAGCCGTTACAAATGCTATTGCGGTAGAAGAAAACACAGCGCGAATTATGACAGAGTGCAAACGAATCCGAACTAGCAAGGTGTGTGAAAGTTTCACAAAACTTCAAACCAAGAATGCTGTCATGTGCAATACATGCAAGGCGGAACTTGCTTTTCACGGGAGCACAACATGCATGTTAAAGCACTTAAAGAGGAAACACCCCGGCACAATAGAGCCCTGCACGGGCCTCAAATCTAGGCCCGAGCCCGGCCCTGGCCCGAGACGCTCAGGCCCTAGCCCGACCCATGTCCGACAGCTCATCAGAATTATCAGCCCGAGTCCGACCCGAGCCCGTTTTTTTTTTTTTTTTTCTTTCTTCACAGCGGCAGACTGCCATTAAAATATGTTCGTTTTGTTAGTTATGTTTCTTTTCTTTTCATTTCTTTATTAAGCTAATTTAGACAAATGTTGGGAGCATTTAAAAAAAAAATGACGACCAAGCAGCCGAGCCAACAGCGAGTAAAACATGTTTGATCAATTTAGCCTCTCAAATCAACGCTAATACTTTACTTAGCTACAATAAAATCCATAGATGTAAAACACTTCAAGCATAGCCTATCACACAGACAGTTAGTTTAATGTTTATTTATTAAACCACAGTGAGTAATTTTTTTTTGAAATACTGAGGCAGGCTCAGGCTGCTCGCAACAGCGCTCGCAAACGAAATGAGCAATAGTCAATCTAAACAAATTAAATAAAATAAATAAAAAACAAACTTGCAGGTTATCTTACCTCAAAAATGCACCACAGAACATGGCCATTCTTTTTTCCAGTAGTTTCCAACAGTTAAACGAAAATAAAGTCCAATCGAACGAAAAACGAAAAACATCAGAAGTTTCCAACAGTTAAACGAAAATAAAGTCCAATCAAACGAAAAGTTAGAATAGTCTCTTACAGAGCATCGTGGAGTAAAAGAATAGCATCCACAGTGGAAGATTTTAACCCAGTCCTCTCTTCTATCACTCGCGATTTTTCTCTTAATATTCTCCATTATTTGCACATGAGGTGAATCGTTGGTTGCGCTGACGGGAAACCACTTGTGTGTGCGCGTGCGTGCGTGCGTGCGTGCGACTGTCATGTCAATCATATGTCAGTGTAAATAATTATAAGATTATTAAAGTTATGAGGTTATTAAATGTCTTTCTATGTTTGTTTTTCTATCGTCGACGTCAATTTCTCATATTTTTTTTTATTAATGTCTAAAAATATAAAAAGAAGGATAACTCAAAAAAGGGCCGAGGCCCGGCCCGCGTGTGAACTATGACGTGAATATTGGCCCGAAGCCCGGCCCTAGGGGCGTAAAAAAGTCGGGGCCCGTCGGGCTCGGGCTGAAATGCAGGGCTCTACGGCACAAGACGAGCCAGTGAGAGGTGAATGTTCTCCAGCTGGAGCTAAATAACTAGCAGTAAATCTCTTTATTAGAGAATGCAATACTACTAATAATAGCAATAATATTAACAATAATAATATAATTACAGTAATGTGATGATTTATTTTTTCATAGAATAAAGCTTGATCGAGTTTAGGAGTCAGGGCTGTTTTTATTATTGTAACTCTTATTAGGTAATGTTATTACAGTCTTATCACTTGCCTGTATTTTGTTCCATATTCATGAAGACTTACAAAATGAGATGTTATGAAGAATATCATGTCAGTTAATTTTTTATACTGTAAATTAAAAGGTGAATGAGAATGTCTCTGTCAGCTCAATTGTCATGTCAATTTTTTTATTTTATTTTATTCTTATAATAATTGTTTGCAGTTTAAGTTTGTCTGTAATGCAGCTGATTATTTTTTTGTTTATTTTTTTCTATTGAAAGAGAACAGAATATTTAACCAATGCTTAGAGCATTTGTGTGTGATTTGAGTTGGACAGAAATCTGAAAACTTAAAGAGAATGACCTGTTTAGTTGACTCAAAGATCATTAAAAAAAAACATTTCAAAAGCTGAAGTGATTTTCTTTTTTTATATATTATAGTTAGAATATGTATAACTCAGTGTTTTAACTAATTGAAAAAGCTGAATAATCGTTCCAATCTTACTGATTAGTCGGCAAAATAATCGATGATTAGTCGATTAATCGTTCTAATAATCGTTAGATTAATCGATTATCAAAATAATCGTTTGTTGCAGCCCTAAAGTATATATAGATAAACTAAAATAAAACAGAATGGCACAAATAAAGTGCAGCGGATGCAATGACTGTGGTAACTTTAACTATTGAAAGGATACTTTGACAAATATATTGTTTTTATTATTCAAACTGATTTCCCCCCTCATGAATATATGATTGGCCATGAAAAATTAAATCTGTATCATATACTTGGATATTTTTTTTTGGATATTGTTTTATTGATAAAATTAAACACTAATTTCAAGTACCTTTCCATATATTTGGCTGTTTTCAAGGGTTTTCCAGAACTTAAATTACAAAAAG
>CM040797.1:44566910-44596910 GCA_022829025.1 Squalius cephalus
AAAAATCGAACTGATCCCGAACTTTTGAACGACAGAAACATCTACATGCATATTCAGAAACCGGATCATACTTGAGCAGCGAGAGGAACGCAGCAGCTTCCACATCCGGAAGCTCGATCTCTGTGGATGTGGTGGCCATGCCTCCATTAAACATGGCATCAAATACTGCACTGCCAGCGGCCAGAACAAACCTGGAATGGTCATAGTCATATTATATAAATAATAAATTTATAATACTGTACATTTATTTAATAAATACATTTATTTTATGACAAAAATGGCTTTGCTTTTAATTTATTCTGATTTCAATTAAAAAGCAATTTGGGGAGACATATGTGAGTGTGTGTATGCATGTATGTATGTGTGTGTATGAGTGTGTGTAAATGTTTTTCTATCCTGGTGGGGACTTAAACCTGAATGCACACACACTCATGGGGAGTCCTGTCACTGTGGACACAAATTGAGGTACACAAGGTTATAGATCATACAGAATTAGTTTATTTGAAAATGTAAAAATGCAGAAAGTTGTGTGATGAGTAGGTTTAGGGGTCAGGTTAGTGTGTGTTAGTGTGTGTGTGTGTGATGGGTAGGTTTAGGGGTCGGGTTTGTGAGTGTGTGTGATGGATAGGTTTAGGAGTCAGGTTAGTGTGTGTATGTGTGATGGGTAGGTTTAGGGGTTGGGGTTGGGTTTGTGTGTGTGTGTGATGGGTAGGTTTAGTGGTCAGGTTAGTGTGTGTATGTGTGATGGGTAGGTTTAGTGGTCAGGTTAGTGTGTGTATGTGTGATGGGTAGGTTTAGGGGTCAGGTTAGTGTGTGTATGTGTGATGGGTAGGTTTAGGGGTTGGGTTTGTTTGTGTGTGTGTGTGTGTGTGTGTGTGATGAGTAGGTTTAGGGGTTGGGTTTGTGTTTGTTTGTGTGTGTGTGTGTGTGTGTGTGTGTGTGTGTGTGTGTGTGTGTGTGTGTGTGTGTGATGGGTAGGTTTAGGGGTCGGGTTAGTGAGTGAGTGTGTGTGTGTGTGTGATGGGTAGGTTTAAGGGTTGGGTTAGTGTGTGTGTGTGATGGGTAGGTTTAGGAGTTGGGTTAGTGTGTGTGTGTGTGTGTGTGTGTGTGTGTGTGTGTGTGTGTGTGTGTGTGTGTGAGAGTGTGAGTGTGATGGGTAGGTTTAGGAGTCGGGTTAGTGTAAGGAGACAGAAAATACAGTTTGGACAGTATAAAAACCATTACATCTATGGAGAGTCCCCACAAATATAGCGCACCAAACTGTGTGTGTGTGTGGATGTGTGAGTAAATGATGACAGAACTTTCATTTTTAATAGTTTGATGGAATAATAATGTCATCATCGGTGCATTTAGTTAATCACCTGTGTGCAGGTATCCGCTGGACTCCCATTCCTTTACCCACTAGAAAGTGAACATCACTCAGTACTTCATTATTGAACAAGAACGCAAATCTCTCTTTAACGGTGCTTTTCGTCGCCTGCCAGTTATAAACGGGCTCCCGGTACACGAGCACGGCAGCAGCAGACAGAGACGAGTGTGTGGCCGGTGTCATGGCTGCGTTAGACGGGCTTCCGGTCATGTTCGAGGCGGGCAGAGCCAGCGGGCCCATCACCGCAGCGGCAGCCGGGAGAGAGTTCATCAGATTCGGCGGAGGTCCAGACGCGACACCGGGGCTTTCCAATCCCGCGGGCCCCGTTTGAGGGTTTGAGCGTCTCGTTACGCCATGAGAGCCTCCACCGCCTCCGACGGATCCTCCGTGACTCGCAGCCAAGGCGTAAGGACTGTTGCTCGGTTGGCTGTTACCCAAAGGTCCGTGTCCGGAGAAATTTAAACACGGAACCCGACCGCTATTGTCTCCGGTAGCCATCTTGCACTAAGGCGCGCACTCGTTGAATGAGTAAACAAATCACGCGCAATGTCAGTATCCTGTCATTACAGGCGCACAACATCCGGTCTTAAAGGGATAGTTTACCCCCCAAAAATGAAAATTATGTCATCATTTACTCACCCTCAAGTTTTTCTAAACCTGTGAGTTTTCTTTGTTCCCAGAAGAACATATTTTGAAGAATGTTGGTAACCACACGGTTTCTTGTCCCCATTGCCTTCTATAGTATATTTATTCAGAAACTATGGAGCATATATGGAGTAAGTCAGTATAGGGACTACTAGCAACAAAAACGTTCTTCTAAATATCTGCTTTTGTGTTCAACAGAACAAAGAAACTTATAAATGTTTTAAACAACATGAGTGTGAGTAAATGATGACACAATTTTCATTTTAGTGTGAACTGTCTCTTTAAGAGCACACGAGTAGAGTAGCTAGTCTGTATATAAAATTGTATAATATGAAAATAAGACGAGGCATTACGTTCAATCTGTGGAGTGAAGAAAGGATGTGAGGGGCAAAATGTAGATGTAGAATATAACGCTTTAAAATCATGGACACAATTTAAGTTCATTTAAAGTGTTAGAGAAAACCGACAGAAACAAAAAATCCTCTTATTGAATTTTTGTCAGCCTATTTGTCTGGAGTGCATGATCTCAAAGAGTTTATTGGTATATTTCGTGCAAATAACACATTAAATCAACTGTATTTAAACTGACATATTACAGCTGGACCTTAAAGTTTAAAGAATAAAGAAAACAAAAGAAAAAAACATCTAGGTAGGCCTATCTAAATTACGCGTTACATGTTACAAACATAACCATTGTAGTTCCTATATGTATAAACCCCAATCTTCATGTTTAGTATAACGAATTTGACGACATTTTTAACGTATCTTTGTACGTCTTAACTTCTCTTGCGTGTAATACCTGCATAAACATTGTATTATTTAATGCAAAAAAAAAAAAAAAAAAGATCTCTGTTGCCTATCCACTTGATCTTGTTTACCTGCCGATTGCCACGTTTGTGTATATTCTATGTCCTGGGTAAGATATGTATGCACTTCATTTAGTGGAGAATATCTCAACTGTTATAGACTAATATGACCCCATTGAACAATGTGGGATGTGTGCCAAAATCTCTACCCGGGACGAAAGTCACGAAAATGACCACAACCGGTGGCACTATTATCACACTACAGGTGAATGGGACTTTTTTTTTTTCTTTATAGATATCCTCATAAATTTCTACCAGTTTAATCTTCATATTAAGAGAAATCATTTTTGTATTACACTTTGTCATAAAAATAATGTCTGTTTTGTGCTATATTGAATGGAAAATTATAAATACAATTGTATACAAGCAAGGGACTTTTTTAAAAGAAAGAAAACAAGCATTTGATTAATATACAGACATTTTATATCCAACCTTGCTATTATCATTGGAACGTTAACTTAAAGTGAGAAATACAAAACAACAGGTTTATTCCCTGTGTTGCAACGTAAAACTTTCACAACAGATTCCAGGTATGGGGATGATGATGAGAGCTCATTCAGTGATAGGATTTTTACAACTGTTGCGTCCCGTGCATTTGCAGTACTTGCACCAACGGATACCAGCTCCCCGACAGGGACACCCATTCTTGTGTGCACACTTGCCACACTAGCAGGGATCTGGCAAACCTTCAGGTTTTGAGATTACAATCTCAGGGACTAATAAACTGCCCTTTCTTACAAAACCATAAGCATCTGCATTTAAGATCGAGGTGGCGTCTGTAAATGGTGCTTGGACCCAAAGCTGCTGTTGATAATAGGCTTTTTGTGTATGTTTTCTTGCATTAGTTGAGGTGCAAGCGGTCCTCAAGTCCATCTTAAGGGCATTACTAACGAACGCAGAAATGTCTCCATGTCCGTTGATAGTTTGAGACATTTGACCAAGAAAGTTTCCGCCATTTGTATTGTACTCTCTGTTAGACAGAGACAAAAGTTGCAAACAAAAGTTGCCTTAAGGATGGCATGTCACTTTTCTATTTTTTAACCCCCATAATCCACAGATAAATTGAAATTAATTAATTAAAGCTTATCTCACCATGTTTCCCGCTGTAGCCCAGTCCAATGAAGTATTATCTATGTGACACTGGATGGATAAGTTGTTCTCTCACTCTTTCCAGATCTTTTGGAATTTTGTAAAGTAAGGTTTCAAATATGAGTAATTGGTATTTACCAACTTATCTGTTCTTTGTGAGGAATAACTTCATGACATGAAGACACTGTAACTTCATCAACTTGTCTGAGACTATGTGATCACAAGTTGTGATGTACTGGTGATGACATTTTCCCCATTTTGCAAAAAAACAAAACAAAAACATTAGCAGCTAGCTAGCTATACAATACACACCAAATTAAATATAAAACTTATACAAATTCATTATAATTATTTAAATACACAAAATTACAACTCATATGATAATGACACGTAATAAGTCTACACGCCAACACAAAGAATAAAGAGTAGATTTCCTTACTTTTCTTGATCTCACAAGTCATCTTGCTTGACAGCCATGTGCTCTGCTATGACCTCAGGTCACTATGGCTGCCAAGTACATTTTTGTTGAAAAAAAAAGTTGGAGGTGATGACAGCAATATTTAGAACAGGTAGGAAATGTAAGATTTTAAAGTTTAGGTTAATACATAACTGGCAATTCCTGTTTGTTGCTAGTTGTATGTAATAGGTTGACTGTTTTTTAGCCATTTTCTTTATATCAAATCAGAACGCTTACACTCTTCTATGACCTTATAATCATGGTCTTTGTGAACACCTCAGAAAATCTGTAGCTTCAAGGGTTTATATGTACACATATTTAATGAGATATTGCCTCATTTGCATATTTTATTAAATTTTTTTAGACAAAGTGTAATACAAAAAGTATTTCTCTTAATATGAAGATTAAACTGGTAGAAATTTATGAGGATATCTATAAAGAGAAGGAAAAGTCCCATTCACCTGTAGTGTGATAATAGTGCCACCGGTTGTGGTCATTTTCAGGACTTTCGTCCCGGGTAGAGATTTTGGCACACATACCATGTTGTTCAATGGGCTCATATTAGTCTGTAACAGTTGAGATATTCTCCGCTAAATGAAGTGCATACATATCTTACCCAGGACCTCTACTATATGGCAGTACGAGCGGAAACCAGGGATAACGCGGATATTATGTCATTGACAGGCGACAAGTGAACATGGACGAGCCATTATTTAAAATTGGAATTTCTCTGAAATTAAAAATCTTTGGGAACTTTTGGGATACTGGAAGTACACAACTGCAGGAAATGTATCACACTTTGCAAGTGAGTTTGTTATTTTATTACAAAAATTGTTGATTTAAACACTTTACAAGAAAACCAACACATTTTAAAATAATTTTTGCATTTTGATTCCCTGTTAACTGTAGTAACAAACTGTCAGAATAATATACCCATTTGTTGACATTTAGCGAGAAACCTTATAATTTAGAAAATAAAATCTTATGTCAGAGGTTATGTCTACCTTCAACAATAAGGGTGTCCTCCCTTGAGATGTAGCCACACCCTCCAGTGTCATATTGCATCAACCAAAACCATTTTATCATTTAAAGAAATAGTGTATCTTTAATTAAAGGCCATTGTCATGCTCTTAAAGTGTTAACCCATTGAGCACAGTAAATCAAACTAAACGGCCCACTTTACCTGCATTCACCCTACATTTGTTTTTAAGAGTGCATTTACTATTGGAAGCCATGGCCAAAAAGCCTCTGAAAAGACCAAGAAAAAAAAACATGGGAATGTTCAGGTTATGAAATATACTTTAATGTAGGACACATACAAAGAATACACAAGGAAAATCATGATTATCCTATTTGAATCTGCCCTTCCACCATATCGGACTCCCTCAGCTTTGACTCAGTCCCTTCCTCCACATTTTTTCTTGGGGAGCACTTCAGTCTTCTGCCACAGACTTGGAGTAGTAATACCAATCACACCCAAAGCAATTATCTTTCCAGCACACTCCTCATCTGAATCCATTCCCAGATCATCCTTCTCATGAACCACCACCGCACGTCCCAGAATGGAATAAGGCCCAAAGAGCTTGGAGCCTGGAAGCGTCAGGAACTGCCTTATAACTCCTTGCTCGGAAGCGAAGTTGCCCAGGTCTCCAGGATGAGGGTGGTCAACGCCGTTTGGATTATAATGAGGACCAACAGTGATGCTGCCTTGACTGAGGTCTCCATACTGATGGATGTGCATGGCACGCTCTTGAGGATCGATGGCAGGCAAACCACGGAGGTTGATTTTCACTTCTAAATCTCCATTGGGGAAGAGCTGCTTGAAGAGGATTTGCCCAAAGATCTTTGGCTGGTTACGTGGCAAATTGGGGCTGGGAGTTACTTCACAAGTGGCATAGATTGTGTTGTCGAACTCCACGACTTCCGGCTGTGGAGCTTGGGCAGGCAAACAAACTGGATTTTTGGAGAACTCTCCTCCTTGTATATGCAGCACCAGCAATATCAGAGGGAATATTAGGATGATTTTCTCCATGTTGATCTTTAAAGCCTGCAATGAAGAGTGGATTCAGTGAAATCATGCCGTTTGGTTTAAAACGTAATATTTTTGATAAAAGGTCAAAGCTTTGAGAATGGAAGTTGCATTAGATAAAATAGCACAACCAGATTAGTTTGCAACGGAAAACCATATAAGAAACCCAGACAGCAACATAGTGTCGGCCCAGATCCGGCCCACATCTGGGCCGTGTGTAATCCATGTGTACCAGATGTGGGCCGACACTATGTTGCTGTCTGGAAAACTCTATAATTTTTGAATTGCTATGTAACATTGTGAAAAAAAAAAAAAAAAAAAGGGGCGATTATTGGTATTGAATGTGTACCTGTAGTATCTTGAAAGTACAATAATGATAAAAAAAAATAACCCTGCAGATAATAACACTGATGAATTATAAAAAGCCACTTAAGTGTACACACCGTACACTTTCATAAGTGTCACACCTGCCAGCCAAAGTGCCTATGATAACCACCAGGTGGATGTAATCACACTAAAATGAGTCCAGGCAAAGGTTTATGGAAATGGAAAAGGTCTAGGGAGAAGTGCCCTCTGGTGGCTATCATAGCGCTTCTGCTGGCAGGAGTGACATTAAATACATGTACACTTTAAAAAAAAGTGATGTCAAACTAAGAGTTTTACTTTAAAGTACATTATGTTTTAAAAATCTTTTTGTTGCGCTTTAAAGAAGTGGACTTAATTTGATCTGTTGTAGCCTACATATTATTCAATATTAAATATAAAGTTAATATTTTCTTAAATGTACAAAACTGCAACTTCATGTTTCATTGCATGTATATTTTTAAATGCATTACATAAGTTTAAATAGAAATTATATTAAAATATATTTTAGTTGACCATAAATGCACAGTAAAAATCAGAACATTCAGCAGTGCACTTTCACCATATTTCAAAGACAATACAAGTAATTATGAAATGGATTACAAATAAAGATGTACTTCAGTCAAACAAAGGACTGTTTAATAAACAGTTAAAATATGCATAAACATGCAATTAAGTCTGAAAACATTACATTCTTTCACTTAAGTATATATTTTTTATAGGTTTATTTTCAATAATATGTATACTCTTCTTTTTAAAGCTTGCTAAAGTGTACTTTTTCACAAGGACAGGTAAAATAAAAGACAATATCTATACTTTTGCTTAAACTAACGTTTTTTTAGTTGCACTAAATCAAGTTAGTTGATGGAGAAAAAAACACAAGCCTAAAACAGCAAAGGTGCGTCACCGTATAGCTGGAAAGCTGTCCTCAACCCGTGTGGAGCCTGAATATTGCAGTCACAAAAATACTACAACGCTTAATCCGTGTGCAGTCCTTCTTCTTCTTCTTCTTCTCAGGTTTAATGGCGGTTGGCAAACCAAACTTAAATGGTGCATTCCCGCCACCTACTGGATTGGAGTGTGGATAACGTTATGGTAGTAGTGACCTAAATCCTGTTATTTAAATGAGTGTCTTTTAAAAAATTAAATACTTCTTCATATATTTTAAATTGCTTTGGGCCATTACCTAATAATGCTTTGATAGAAAAAACTTCAATTTCCATTTCTCTTAAAGCTTGAAATAATTTAAATCTTTCTCTTGCATAAGCCTCACATTTTAATAATACATGTTCTACTGTTTCCATATTTTCGGAACTACATTTGTCACAATACCCAGTCTGGTGTTTCCCAATCCTGACCATACTTTGATTTAGTAGACAATGGCCAATGCGCATTCTTGAAATTATAACATCCTTCCTCCTATTTCCAAAGTTTCTTCTTTCAAAACCAACTGTTCCTTGAATTTTGTATAAATGTCGACCCTTATTTCCACTGTCCCACTCCTTCTGCCATTTCTTCCTAATTTCCTTTGCTATTATACTTTTTATCTCAGTCTTACTCAATGCAATTTTAATATCAACTTCTTGAAATTTAATGGCCTGTTTGGCTAAACTATCCACCTCTTCATTTCCTGCCACCCCCATATGAGCTGGTATCCAAAGAAAATGAATAATGATTCCCAATTGTCTGATTCTAAAAAGACTTTGTAATATTTCATAAATTAAGTCCTGTCTAGCTGTAGAAATACCACTTGCTAGACTTTCAATTGCAGATAAAGAGTCTGTGCATATAACTGATCTGATTGGCTGAACTTCTTCGACCCACTGTAATGCTAATATAATTGCTATTAATTCTGATGTAAATACTGAAATGTGATCTGATGTTCTTTTCAAAATGTTGACTTTAAATTGAGGTATAAATACTGCTGCAGATGTAGTACCAGAATCAGGATCTTTTGAGCCATCAGTATAAATCTGGATGGCACTATAATATATATGATCTATGTAATCTTGTACCTTTACGCTATCCAGGATATTCTCAGCATTTTGTTTATCTTTGTGTAACTGAATATCTATAAAAGGCATTGGAAAAAACCAAGGAGGAATTGCTGGCAGAACCACACATGTAGCAATATTAACATCTTTAATTATTTCTCTTGCCTCCTCATTAATAAACCATCCAAAACTTGTTAGTTTTTTATAGTTATATTCCCAACAGTCACTTAAAACATTCTTAACTGGATGATTTTCCAATTGACCTTTTATGTTTGCCCAGTATCTCATTCTTAACTTAATCCTTCTCATTCCTAATGGCATTACTCCCGTCTCAACATTAAGTGATGACACTGGTGAAGATCTTATTGCTCCACAACATATCCTTAATGCTTGATTCTGAATTCCCTCAATCCTATCTAGCTGAGTTTTTGAGGCAGAACTATACACCATGCTACCATAATCTATAGTTGCTCCAATTAGTGCCACATAAATACTTTTGAGCGATTGCCGATTTGCTCCCCATTCAGCTCCAGCAAGACATCTCATTATATTTACCACTTTTTTACACTTATCTATTATTTTCTGTATATGTACTCCGAAATTTAATTTTGAGTCCATCCATACTCCTAAAAACCTAACAACTGATGTCTGCTCCAATGTTTCTCTATACATTTTAATATTTATATTAGGGTTTGTCTTCTTTTTTGAAAAACAAATTACTTGTGTTTTTGCCATAGAGAGCCTAAAGCCCCATTTATTAGCCCAGTTTTCTATCAAGTTGACAGCATTTTGAACCTTTTCCTGTACAAACTTAACATTCCTACCTCTTTTCCATATTGCAGCATCATCAGCATATAAGGATTTCCCTATCCCAGGTTCTATCTGAGAAAAAATGTCATTAATCATTAAGTTAAACAAAATAGGACTGCTGACACTTCCTTGAGGAGTTCCATTCTCGATTACATAAATCGAAGAATACTCACATCCCACTCTGACCTGAATAGTTCTATTTAACAGAAAGTTCATAACCCAATTATACATTTTACCTTTTATTCCCATCATATCTAACTTAATTAAAAGTCCCTCCTTCCACAGCATATCATATGCCTTTTCAACATCAAGAAAGACACCTACCAAAACTTCTTTATTAATCTGAGCCTTTCTTATGTCAGCTTCCAAACACAGAACAGAATCCATAGTGTTTCTCCCTTTTCTGAAGCCACTTTGATAAGGGGAAAAGATATCTCTCCTCTCTATAACATAAACCAGCCTACTCATTACCATACGCTCCATAATCTTACATATATTTGAAGTTAGAGCTATCGGCCTATAATTAATGGGTTGCGTATGATCTTTTCCTGGTTTTGCTACTGGGATAATTACTCCATGTTTCCATTCCATTGGAAGCTTTCCTGAATTCCATACCTTATTATAAAGATTTAAAATGACATTTAATGAAGAATCTGATAAATGCTTAATCATTTCATAGCATATCTCCGTGTGCAGTCCTGACCTGGGGCTGCTCTTTTAAGAACTCATGTTGAGCTACAAGTTAACCATGATAGTCTGTTAGTCACTAATTAAGTTCACCTGTGTTTCATTTAGCTCCCTTTGTTTGCCTGTTTCTATATAGCACTCAGTTTATTCAGTTCTTTGTCTTGCATTGCACAATGTGTTCTCCAGTGTAGATTATCTCCATTGTTTTGTGTTTATTAAAAGAAGTACTGCAATTAGTGACTAACAGACTATCATGGTTAACTTGTAGCTCAACATGAGTTCTTAAAAGAGCAGCCCCAGGTCAGGACTGCACACGGATTAAGCGTTGTAGTATTTTTGTGACTGCAATATTCAGGCTCCACACGGGTTGAGGACAGCTTTCCAGCTATACGGTGACGCACCTTTGCTGTTTTAGGCTTGTGTTTTTTTCTCCATCAACTAACTTGATTTAGTGCAACTAAAAAAACGTTAGTTTAAGCAAAAGTATAGATATTGTCTTTTATTTTACCTGTCCTTGTGAAAAAGTACACTTTAGCAAGCTTTAAAAAGAAGAGTACATATTATTGAAAATAAACCTATAGAAAATATATACTTAAGTGCAAGAATGTAATGTTTTCAGACTTAATTGCATGTTTATGCATATTTTAAATGTGTATTAAACAGTCCTTTGTTTGACTGAAGTACATCTTTATTTGTAATCCATTTCATAATTACTTGTATTGTCTTTGAAATATGGTGAAAGTGCACTGCTGGATGTTCTGATTTTTACTGTGAATTTATGGTCAACTAAAATGTATTTTAATATAATTTCTATTTAAACTTATGTAATGCATTTAAAAATATACATGCAATGAAACATGAAGTTGCAGTTTTGTACATTTAAGAAAATATTAACTTTATATTTAATATTGAATAACATAGGCTACAACAGATCAAATTAAGTCTACTTCTTTAAAGCACAACAAAAAGATTTTTAAAACATAATGTACTTTAAAGTAAAACTCTTAGTTTGACATCACTTTTTTTTTTAAAGTGTACATGTATTTAATGTCACTCCTGCCAGCAGAAGCGCTATGATAGCCACCAGAGGGCACTTCTCCCTAGACCTTTTCCATTTCCATAAACCTTTGCCTGGACTCATTTTAGTGTGATTACATCCACCTGGTGGTTATCATAGGCACTTTGGCTGGCAGGTGTGACACTTATGAAAGTGTATTTTTTTTTTTTTTTACAAGGGTACATAGCAATTAAAAAATAGAGTTTTCCAGACAGCAACATAGTGTCGGCCCACATCTGGTACACATGGATTACACACGGCCCAGATGTGGGCCGGATCTGGGCCGACACTATGTTGCTGTCTGGGTTTCTTATATGGTTTTCCGTTGCAAACTAATCTGGTTGTGCTATTTTATCTAATGCAACTTCCATTCTCAAAGCTTTGACCTTTTATCACAAATATTACATTCTTAAACCAAACGGCATGATTTCACTGAATCCACTCTTCATTGCAGGCTTTAAAGATCAACATGGAGAATATCATCCTAATATTCCCTCTGATATTGCTGGTGCTGCATATACAAGGAGGAGAGTTCTCCAAAAATCCAGTTTGTTTGCCTGCCCAAGCTCCACAGCCGGAAGTCGTGGAGTTCGACAACACAATCTATGCCACTTGTGAAGTAACTCCCAGCCCCAATTTGCCACGTAACCAGCCAAAGATCTTTGGGCAAATCCTCTTCAAGCAGCTCTTCCCCAATGGAGATTTAGAAGTGAAAATCAACCTCCGTGGTTTGCCTGCCATCGATCCTCAAGAGCGCGCCATGCACATCCATCAGTATGGAGACCTCAGTCAAGGCAGCATCACTGTTGGTCCTCATTATAATCCAAACGGCGTTGACCACCCTCATCCTGGAGACCTGGGCAACTTCGCTTCCGAGCAAGGAGTTATAAGGCAGTTCCTGACGCTTCCAGGCGCCAAGCTCTTTGGGCCTTATTCCATTCTGGGACGTGCGGTGGTGGTTCATGAGGAGGAGGATGATCTGGGAATGGATTCAGATGAGGAGTGTGCTGGAAAGATAATTGCTTTGGGTGTGATTGGTATTACTACTCCAAGTCTGTGGCAGAAGACTGAAGTGCTCCCCAAGAAAAAATGTGGAGGAAGGGACTGAGAGTCAAAGATGAGGGAGTCCGATATGGTGGAAGGGCAGATTCAAATAGGATAATCATGATTTTCCTTGTGTATTGTTTGTATGTGTCCTACATTAAAGTATATTTCAGAACCTGAACATTCCCATGTTTTTTTTCTTGGTCTTTTCAGAGGCTTTTTGGCCATAGCTTCCAATAGTAAATGCACTCTTAAAAACAAATGTAGGGTGAATGCAGGTAAAGTGGGCCGTTTAGTTTGATTTACTGTGCTCAATGGGTTAACACTTTAAGA
Source organism: Squalius cephalus (assembly GCA_022829025.1). Taxonomy (NCBI): domain Eukaryota; kingdom Metazoa; phylum Chordata; class Actinopteri; order Cypriniformes; family Leuciscidae; genus Squalius; species Squalius cephalus. The sequence continues at coordinate 44,579,654 of CM040797.1, forward strand.
GCATGACAATGGCCTTTAATTAAAGATACACTATTTCTTTAAATGATCAAATGGTTTTGGTTGATGCAATATGACACTGGAGGGTGTGGCTACATCTCAAGGGAGGACACCCTTATTGTTGAAGGTAGACATAACCTCTGACATAAGATTTTATTTTCTAAATTATAAGGTTTCTCGCTAAATGTCAACAAATGGGTATATTATTCTGACAGTTTGTTACTACAGTTAACAGGGAATCAAAATACAAAAATTATTTTAAAATGTGTTTTTCTTGTAAAGTGTTTAAAGCGACAATATGTAAGATTTTTGTAATAAAATAAGTCGTCAACTTTATTTATATAGCGCTTTTCACAATGCAGATTGTATCAAAGCAGCTTCACAGTATTAAATAAATAACCAAAACTCACTTGCAAAGTGTGATGCATTTCCTGCAGTTGTGTACTTCCAGTATCCCAAAAGTCCCCAAAGATTTTTGATTTCAGAGAAATTCCAATTTTAAATAATGGCTCGTCCATGTTCACTTGTCGCCTGTCAATGACGTAATATCCGCGTTATCCCTGGTTTCCGCTCGTACTGCCATAGTAACCATTGCCACAGACTGCGTTACGTCTAGCTGCACGCTCATGGAGTTGTTTCGTTCAAACATTATGGACCATGGCAAGCAGACTTTGGGACAAAAGGAGAACTAAAACGAGGATCAATATCGGCGTGGTGTTTTCGAGATGCCGAGAGCTCCACGTCCGTGACAAACTTCGACTTGACAGAGACGTCTTGCATGTACTTTAAGTCAAGTCATCTTCATTTATATAGCGCTTTTAATGATGTAGATTGTTTCAAAGCAGCTTTACAGAGATAAACGTATAATTTAAGGTAACAGAGATTGTTTTGGCTTTACTGCGGTTCTTTAATAAAGTTATTTTACAGCTAAAGTTAGTTTGATTCGCTTCCATCGCAACGATAATTTGTTATTAAATTAGGGGCATCTAAGACGACACCATTCTCTCTACACAGACTTTAAACGCGAACCTGTGATAAACGCTGATGGCGTTCACATGCGCATTAAGAATTGGTTCTATAGTTATGTGCGTTTGATTATATGTGCGCAGGTTTGGAATTCACTACAAACCAAGCCTAAACAAAGTACTGGTGTTTCCTTTTAAATTTTGATACAGAATTTATTTTATTTGTCACTTCGGGGTAGGTCGCGAATTGAATTTTCCCGACGACGCTTTATCTGTAGAGTGGGAAAGGGATCCTCCATAGGGAGAGACTAGTTGGCACTTCAGCACTGCGTCATCGGGTCCAGGCGAAGGTCCTTCATCAGATCTGTATACGAACCTGGATCCGGCAGGCTGCGGGAAAAGCTCGGGATAAACAAAGACACTAAAATTAGTGTAGATGCCATTCTTCTTATGATGTAATGAGTACATCAGGATTTATGGGAAGTGTTCCCGGTTCTGGCTGACCTGATATATGCAGCCTAACATTGAATTTTAAAAGTCTATAATGTATTATGTGAATGCTAGCTCAAAAAGATGCTTTGAACTGACAGAGTGTGTCTGCTTCCCGGACAATGTTAGGAGGACTGTTCCTAAGTTTTGGTGCTAAATAGGAGAAGGATCTACCGCCAGCAGTCGATTTTGATATTCTAGGTATTATTAACTGGCCGGAATTTTGAGATCGCAATAGACGTGAAGGACTATAATGCGTTAAGAGCTCGCTCAAGTACTGCGGAGCTAAACCATTTAGTGCTTTGTAAGTAATCAGCAATATTTTAAAATTTATATGATGTTTAATAGGGAGCCAGTGCAGTGTTGACAGAACTGTAATATAAGCTAATATAATATGGTCATACTTCCTGGTTCTGGTAAGAACTCGAGCTGCTGCGTTTTGAACCAGCTGTAGTTTGTTTATTAAGCGTGCAGGGCAACCACCCAGTAGAGCATTACAATAATCTAGCCTTGACGTCATGAACGCATGAACTAATTGTTCCGCATTTGTCACTGAGAGTATATGACGTAATTTAGATATATTTTTAAGATGTATCCCCCCCCCCCCCCCGCGCTGGGCCCCCCCAAACCCAAAAAATGCAGTTTTTCCTAAATAACTACCTGAACCGTGGCACCGAGGATGAAGAATTTTTTATGGTATGTTGGTCTACTAGACTTTTACAGAAAAATTTCGTTTGGTCCCCGGGGGCCACTTCCCCCCCGCGCTGGGGCCCCCGTGAATTTTTCGTCAACAATACCAGGGACACCGAAACACCGGGAAACATGAAATTTGGTGGGCATGTAGCCCCACTAGACTTGTACGGAAAAATTTCGTTTGGTCCCCGGGGGCCCCTCCCCCCCGCGCTGGGCCCCCCCAAACCCAAAAAATGCAGTTTTTCCTAAATAACTACCTGAACCGTGGCACCGAGGATGAAGAAATTTTTATGGTATGTTGGTCTTAAGGGCCCACATCAACCTAGCCCATAATCGATTGTCAAAGTTTTTTTTTTTTTTTTTTTTTTGACATCTACTGAAATTTTTCGTCAACGATACCAGGGACACCGAAACACCAGGGAACATGAAATTTGGTGGGCATGTAGCCCCACTAGACTTTTACGGAAAAATTTCATTTGGTCCCCGGGGGCCACTCCCCTCCCGCGCTGGGCCCCCCCAAACCCAAAAAATGCAGTTTTTCCTAAATAACTACCTGAACCGTGGCACCGAGGATGAAGAAATTTTTATGGTATGTTGCTCTTAAGGGCCCACATCAACCTAGCCCATAATTACTCATTTGTGATTTGCGCCCCTCCCATAAAAAATGAAAATGCAATATTATTCTGCTTTAATTGCCTCTATCTTCAGTTGAGATGTTCATAACTGCACCATATTTCATGTGTATGATTAACTTGACATCCTCTGGGGGTATGCTACGTTTCGTAGAATTTCATCCATGGGGGGGTATAAAATAAATTCATTTATGTGCACATTTAGTGACTGTACACTCATCGGCCTGTAGATGGTGGTGTTGAGCGAAGGGTTGCTGGTTTAGGATGATACTGTCACACACACACATGCAGGAATACAAACAAACGCAAGCATGCACACACACTGACATCCACACGCACAGACACACACCCATACACACCCATACAAATCCACATGCACAGGCGCACACACATGTACGCACGCACACATACACGCACAGAGACACTCACAGACACACACATACACACACACATACAGACAGACATGCACATACTACTACTTTTTTAGGTATATACATAAACACGCAATACAGCCAAATTGCTCCACGTCATTTATTTTTGTGGAAAGCCAGTGCAGGCCTGAGCGGCGGTCATACTTTGTACCGCCATGCGGTACATCTAGTTTAAAATTGGAATTTCTCTGAAATTAAAAATCTTTGGGAACTTTTGGGATACTGGAAGTACACAACTGCAGGAAATGTATCACACTTTGCAAGTGAGTTTGTTATTTTATTACAAAAATTGTTGATTTAAACACTTTACAAGAAAACCAACACATTTTAAAATATTTTTTGCATTTTGATTCCCTGTTAACTGTAGTAACAAACTGCCAGAATAATATACCCATTTGTTGACATTTAGCGAGAAACCTTATAATTTAGAAAATAAAATCTTATGTCAGAGGTTATGTCTACCTTCAACAATAAGGGTGTCCTCCCTTGAGATGTAACCACACCCTCCAGTGTCATATTGCATCAACCAAAACCATTTTATCATTTAAAGAAATAGTGTATCTTTAATTAAAGGCCATTGTCATGCTCTTAAAGTGTTAACCCATTGAGCACAGTAAATCAAACTAAACGGCCCACTTTACCTGCATTCACCCTACATTTGTTTTTAAGAGTGCATTTACTATTGGAAGCTATGGCCAAAAAGCCTCTGAAAAGACCAAGAAAAAAAAACATGGGAATGTTCAGGTTATGAAATATACTTTAATGTAGGACACATACAAAGAATACACAAGGAAAATCATGATTATCCTATTTGAATCTGCCCTTCCACCATATCTGACTCCCTCATCTTTGACTCTCAGTCCCTTCCTCCACATTTTTTCTTGGGGAGCACTTCAGTCTTCTGCCACAGACTTGGAGTAGTAATACCAATCACACCCAAAGCAATTATCTTTCCAGCACACTCCTTATCTGAATCCATTCCCAGATCATCCTCCTTCTCATGAACCACCACCGCACGTCCCAGAATGGAATAAGGCCCAAAGAGCTTGGAGCCTGGAAGCGTCAGGAACTGCCTTATAACTCCTTGCTCGGAAGCGAAGTTGCCCAGGTCTCCAGGATGAGGGTGGTCAACGCCGTTTGGATTATAATGAGGACCAACAGTGATGCTGCCTTGACTGAGGTCTCCATACTGATGGATGTGCATGGCGCGCTCTTGAGGATCGATGGCAGGCAAACCACGGAGGTTGATTTTCACTTCTAAATCTCCATTGGGGAAGAGCTGCTTGAAGAGGATTTGCCCAAAGATCTTTGGCTGGTTACGTGGCAAATTGGGGCTGGGAGTTACTTCACAAGTGGCATAGATTGTGTTGTCGAACTCCACGACTTCCGGCTGTGGAGCTTGGGCAGGCAAACAAACTGGATTTTTGGAGAACTCTCCTCCTTGTATATGCAGCACCAGCAATATCAGAGGGAATATTAGGATGATATTCTCCATGTTGATCTTTAAAGCCTGCAATGAAGAGTGGATTCAGTGAAATCATGCCGTTTGGTTTAAGAATGTAATATTTGTGATAAAAGGTCAAAGCTTTGAGAATGGAAGTTGCATTAGATAAAATAGCACAACCAGATTAGTTTGCAACGGAAAACCATATAAGAAACCCAGACAGCAACATAGTGTCGGCCCAGATCCGGCCCACATCTGGGCCGTGTGTAATCCATGTGTACCAGATGTGGGCCGACACTATGTTGCTGTCTGGAAAACTCTATAATTTTTGAATTGCTATGTACCCTTGTAAAAAAAAAAAAAGGGCGATTATTGGTATTGAATGTGTACCTGTAGTATCTTGAAAGTACAATAATGCTAAAAAAAAAATAACCCTGCAGATAATAACACTGATGAATTATAAAAAAACACATAAGTGTACACACCGTACACTTTCATAAGTGTCACACCTGCCAGCCAAAGTGCCTATGATAACCACCAGGTGGATGTAATCACACTAAAATGAGTCCAGGCAAAGGTTTATGGAAATGGAAAAGGTCTAGGGAGAAGTGCCCTCTGGTGGCTATCATAGCGCTTCTGCTGGCAGGAGTGACATTAAATACATGTACACTTTAAAAAAAAAGTGATGTCAAACTAAGAGTTTTACTTTAAAGTACATTATGTTTTAAAAATCTTTTTGTTGCGCTTTAAAGTAGACTTAATTTGATCTGTTGTAGCTTACATGTTATTCAATATTAAATATAAAGTTAATATTTTCTTAAATGTACAAAACTGCAACTTCATGTTTCATTGCATGTATATTTTTAAATGCATTACATAAGTTTAAATAGAAATTATATTAAAATATATTTTAGTTGACCATAAATGCACAGTAAAAATCAGAACATTCAGCAGTGCACTTTCACCATATTTCAAAGACAATACAAGTAATTATGAAATGGATTACAAATAAAGATGTACTTCAGTCAAACAAAGGACTGTTTAATAAACAGTTAAAATATGCATAAACATGCAATTAAGTCTGAAAACATTACATTCTTTCACTTAAGTATATATTTTTTATAGGTTTATTTTCAATAATATGTATACTCTTCTTTTTAAAGCTTGCTAAAGTGTACTTTTTCACAAGGACAGGTAAAATAAAAGACAATATCTATACTTTTGCTTAAACTAACGTTTTTTTAGTTGCACTAAATCAAGTTAGTTGATGGAGAAAAAAACACAAGCCTAAAACAGCAAAGGTGCGTCACCGTATAGCTGGAAAGCTGTCCTCAACCCGTGTGGAGCCTGAATATTGCAGTCACAAAAATACTACAACGCTTAATCCGTGTGCAGTCCTGACCTGGGGCTGCTCTTTTAAGAACTCATGTTGAGCTACAAGTTAACCATGATAGTCTGTTAGTCACTAATTAAGTTCACCTGTGTTTCATTTAGCTCCCTTTGTTTGCCTGTTTCTATATAGCACTCAGTTTATTCAGTTCTTTGTCTTGCATTGCACAATGTGTTCTCCAGTGTAGATTATCTCCATTGTTTTGTGTTTATTAAAAGAAGTACTGCAATTAGTGACTAACAGACTATCATGGTTAACTTGTAGCTCAACATGAGTTCTTAAAAGAGCAGCCCCAGGTCAGGACTGCACACGGATTAAGCGTTGTAGTATTTTTGTGACTGCAATATTCAGGCTCCACACGGGTTGAGGACAGCTTTCCAGCTATACGGTGACGCACCGTTGCTGTTTTAGGCTTGTGTTTTTTTCTCCATCAACTAACTTGATTTAGTGCAACTAAAAAAACGTTAGTTTAAGCAAAAGTATAGATATTGTCTTTTATTTTACCTGTCCTTGTGAAAAAGTACACTTTAGCAAGCTTTAAAAAGAAGAGTACATATTATTGAAAATAAACCTATAGAAAATATATACTTAAGTGCAAGAATGTAATGTTTTCAGACTTAATTGCATGTTTATGCATATTTTAAATGTGTATTAAACAGTCCTTTGTTTGACTGAAGTACATCTTTATTTGTAATCCATTTCATAATTACTTGTATTGTCTTTGAAATATGGTGAAAGTGCACTGCTGGATGTTCTGATTTTTACTGTGCATTTATGGTCAACTAAAATATATTTTAATATAATTTCTATTTAAACTTATGTAATGCATTTAAAAATATACATGCAATGAAACATGAAGTTGCAGTTTTGTACATTTAAGAAAATATTAATATTATATTTAATATTGAATAACATAGGCTACAACAGATCAAATTAAGTCTACTTCTTTAAAGCACAACAAAAAGATTTTTAAAACATAATGTACTTTAAAGTAAAACTCTTAGTTTGACATCACTTTTTTTTTAAAGTGTACATGTATTTAATGTCACTCCTGCCAGCAGAAGCGCTATGATAGCCACCAGAGGGCACTTCTCCCTAGACCTTTTCCATTTCCATAAACCTTTGCCTGGACTCATTTTAGTGTGATTACATCCACCTGGTGGTTATCATAGGCACTTTGGCTGGCAGGTGTGACACTTATGAAAGTGTACGGTGTACACACTTAAGTGTTTTTTTATAATTCATCAGTGTTATTATCTGCAGGGTTATTTTTTTTTATCATTATTGTACTTTCAAGATACTACAGGTACACATTCAATACCAATAATCGCCCTTTTTTTTTTTTTACAATGGTACATAGCAATTCAAAGATTATAGAGTTTTCCAGACAGCAACATAGTGTCGGCCCACATCTGGTACACATGGATTACACACGGCCCAGATGTGGGCCGGATCTGGGCCGACACTATGTTGCTGTCTGGGTTTCTTATATGGTTTTCCGTTGCAAACTAATCTGGTTGTGCTATTTTATCTAATGCAACTTCCATTCTCAAAGCTTTGACCTTTTATCAAAAATATTACATTCTTAAACCAAACAGCATGATTTCACTGAATCCACTCTTCATTGCAGGCTTTAAAGATCAACATGGAGAAAATCATCCTAATATTCCCTCTGATATTGCTGGTGCTGCATATACAAGGAGGAGAGTTCTCCAAAAATCCAGTTTGTTTGCCTGCCCAAGCTCCACAGCCGGAAGTCGTGGAGTTCGACAACACAATCTATGCCACTTGTGAAGTAACGCCCAGCCCCAATTTGCCACGTAACCAGCCAAAGATCTTTGGGCAAATCCTCTTCAAGCAGCTCTTCCCCAATGGAGATTTAGAAGTGAAAATCAACCTCCGTGGTTTGCCTGCCATCGATCCTCAAGAGCGCGCCATGCACATCCATCAGTATGGAGACCTCAGTCAAGGCAGCATCACTGTTGGTCCTCATTATAATCCAAACGGCGTTGACCACCCTCATCCTGGAGACCTGGGCAACTTCGCTTCCGAGCAAGGAGTTATAAGGCAGTTCCTGACGCTTCCAGGCGCCAAGCTCTTTGGGCCTTATTCCATTCTGGGACGTGCGGTGGTGGTTCATGAGAAGGAGGATGATCTGGGAATGGATTCAGATAAGGAGTGTGCTGGAAAGATAATTGCTTTGGGTGTGATTGGTATTACTACTCCAAGTCTGTGGCAGAAGACTGAAGTGCTCCCCAAGAAAAAATGTGGAGGAAGGGACTGAGAGTCAAAGATGAGGGAGTCCGATATGGTGGAAGGGCAGATTCAAATAGGATAATCATGATTTTCCTTGTGTATTCTTTGTATGTGTCCTACATTAAAGTATATTTCCGAACCTGAACATTCCCATGTTTTTTTTCTTGGTCTTTTCAGAGGCTTTTTGGCCATAGCTTCCAATAGTAAATGCACTCTTAAAAATAAATGTAGGGTGAATGCAGGTAAAGTGGGCCGTTTAGTTTGGTTTACTGTGCTCAATGGGTTAACACTTTAAGAGCATGACAATGGCCTTTAATTAAAGATACACTATTTCTTTAAATGATCAAATGGTTTTGGTTGATGCAATATGACACTGGAGGGTGTGGCTACATCTCAAGGGAGGACACCCTTATTGTTGAAGGTAGACATAACCTCTGACATAAGATTTTATTTTCTAAATTATAAGGTTTCTCGCTAAATGTCAACAAATGGGTATATTATTCTGACAGTTTGTTACTACAGTTAACAGGGAATCAAAATGCAAAAATTATTTAAAATGTGTTTGTTTTCTTATAAAGTGTTTAAAGCTACAATATGTAAGTTGTTTTTTTGGTAATAAAATAACCAAAACTCACTCGCAAAGTGTGATGCATTTCCTGCAGTTGTGTACTTCCAGTATCCCAAAAGTTCCCAAAGATTTTTAATTTCAGAGAAATCCCAATTTTAAATAATGGCTCATCCATGTTCACTTGTCGCCTGTCAATGACGTAATATCCGCGTTATCCCTGGTTTCCGCTCGTACTGCCATGCAAATTACAAAATACAAAGGCTATTTAACACAATGTCCGATTAAAACTCTCGGGACTCGCATGGAAAAGCTGCAGTATGGCAAGCCGTTTTCTCCTTACGCTGATAAAATGATCAATGGAATCTTAATTTTTTTTGGAAAAACAAATCCCAATTTTTGAGAAAGTCAGTGATACTAAATTTTCAACAAAAGGGTGGCTTAAACTTAAGTTAACTTAAATTACTAAATTTAGTTTAAGTTAATTTAAGTTCACTAAATAACACAATTAAAAAAAATTGGCTTAATTGATTCCTTAATACAACCTCTATTTGGAATATTTTCCCTCAGCAAAGTTTGCTCTAATATGTAATTATGATATTTATAAACTCCCTATCAAGCAATCTAACTTTCACCAGCAATTTCTTTTGGCATGGACTCTCATTTACAAGCATAACTTTTCTCTTCATCTGTGTTACAGTACTTATGGAACAATTGGAATATTTTATTTTATTTAAGAATAAGTCTTTGTTCTAGACTATAATCAGGGGTTCAGTAATGGAATATTTCATGTTAGACAGCTCTTTAATAACAAAGGTATGCAAAATTTCATTCAGAATATTATACCAGTAACTCCCAAAGAGTTTGCCACAGTTATGGATGCTATTCCATCTGGCATTCTCGTGCTTATCAAAAATATACTCTCTCTTTGGGTTCATTATCTTCTCCTGAACCTGTCAACACTCCTATTGGTGAGATATATATTTCACTGAAATAAAAGGAAGAAATTATCAATTTTTTGAAGTGGATTCAAATGCCTGCTTCATAATAACTCTAATTCTTTTCCAATGTAGATTTTATATTCATTTTTTTTGCTATTATTACACGAGATAAAACATTACTTGATTACAATTTCATCCTCTCTTAATCCAAAAGCACTCAGAACATGTACATTGTGCACGACCTACAAACTTTTTACCTTAATTAATGTTTAAATTTCTTTTAATTTAAGTAATGCCTTCTTTCTTTCCTTTTTCCCCCATTCTTGTTCATTTTACTGTCTAGCTCTGTTGTTTGTTTTGTGCTATGGTGTTGGTGACCTGTTTTTTTACTGTTCTTTATTTTTTTGTTATTCTTAATAATTATTGGTGTGTTCTAATTTTGTTGTTTCACAAACTGAGTGTTCAAATAAAACTTTTTTTTATTTATTTTTTTAAAGGACTGAAAAATTTTAGCATTAAATACCCCTGGCTGTACTTTAGTCATAATTTAGTTTTGACTCATCATAATTGGAATTAAGATATCTACAATGTAATTACGACTAGTCATAAAATTTACATTCGAGACATCTAGTATCTACAATGCTATTTTGACTAATCATATTCTTCTATTGACTTTCATTAAAAATGAGATATCTTCAAATGAGTTTTGACTAGTAGAAATAGTAATTAAAGATGTCTCTAATTGATTTTTTACTAGGCATAATTCTAATTATAGATATCTCAAATTACAATTTTACTAGTGATAATTAAATTAGAGATATCTCTAATTACCTTTGTGTAGGCTATTATGGCCATAGGCTATGTTTAAAAAAAAATTGTATTGAACTTATAAACAACATTACAAAAACAAAACCAGGCATCAAAAGCTAAACAAGCAAAAAAGAAGTAAAAAAAAACTTTCAATATGTGTGACTCGTCAATTGAAGATATCTATGACGTCATTAAGCTACAGATATCTTCAATGGAGTTTTGACTATAGTCATAAAGTATGTAGAGATATCTTGAATCAGATTTCTTACCAGTGCAATTACAAAATTAATTATCATTTAAATGAGTCAATAGTCAATTTAATCATAGTCAAATGAGAATTATGACTCGTCAAAATACAATTGTAACAATCAAAAATATATTTATATATTCAGGAACTTGCTCAAGGCGCATTTATCACTGACCGCTTATAACAGGCAATCTCAATGTGGTGTAGGCTATGGTGTGAGATGTGTTAATATGTAGGCTATGTGTAATCTTTTACTCTTATGTAAAGCACTTGGTCAACCTCGGTTGTTTTTAGCAGTGCTATAAATAAACGAAAGAAAGAAAGAAAGAAAGAAAGAAAGAAAGAAAGAAAGAAAGAAAGAAAGAAAGTCAAAACGTAGTTTTATATGCTAAAACGGCTTGCCATAGTTATCTGCGTAAAATAAACCTCTGGTTTGTGAGACATTGGGAATGCATGTAGTCCGAACATAAATAAACACATATCCTGCATTTTACATTTATCCATTTAGCAGATGCTTTTATCCAAAACGATTTTTCTTTTTTTTTCTTTTTTTGTCAATTATCCTTTTATATAATGTAGACGCCTCCCATATATCTGGCATATTCATCCGGATTCCATCATGATATTTATTGCATGATAAAACTTGAATGCCTCTGTTCTGCGATTTCTGTTATGTAATCTCAGCACGTAGGCGCAGCTCCGCATGCGGATTGTGTGGGAGTCCCGCGTATTTTTTATTTAATTTTTTTTTTTTTTTTTTTTTTTACATTGTGCCGTGATGATGATGCCCGGTCTGCTTCTCATCAGCGTGACGTCACGCTAGTGCGCGCGAGCTGTCCGCGCGGCGCTGGTGCTGAAGCAAGATGGCAGTGCGCTAAACGCCCGATAAACTGAGAGGAAAAGTGCTTCACATCAACATTTTCTGTTAGTTAGTCTGTTTATTTATGCGATTGTTTTAGAAAAAGCTGTAGTCATGGCTGTGTGTTGAGGGAAACCGGCTGAAGCAAATCACAGCACGTCAACGGACTGTCCCGTTCCGGCGGAGGTCGACGCGACGCGGCGCGATGTCTCTGCTGTGCGTCGGGGGTGAGTGGAGGCTTATATTTGCCCTTTGTTGGGACAGAATGTTCTCTGCCAAATTAATCATATCATCATAATGAGTGTCTTACAAAAAGTACCATATTATAGTATCTCATCATCATATTCATTGTACTTCTTCACAGGATGGCATGGTATTTGCATAGTACTTTTTGCTTTGCATAAATAAGTACCATGGCATTTTGATTGCTTAGTACATGTAAATACATGGTATCCTTCATGAAAAAGTACTGTTGTAGTACCATTGGACAATATCAGGGTATTTAATTCAAAGGATAGTGCATGAATACCATGGTACTACTATGGTGCATGTCCAAATGTGGTACAGTAAAGCATAGTGATGGCATACCACATTTTTTGGACATGCACCATAATAGTACAATGGTATTAATGCACTATCCCTTGAATTACCATGTAAAGATATGGTGCATGTCCAAAAAATGTCACTGTGTTTTGTACCACATTTTTAGGACATACACCTTATCTTTAAATATCATGAATACCATGGTACTATTATGGTGCATGTCCAAAAAATGGACTGTTTTATAAGGGATTTTTACCATGGTACACATAAAAAAAATGCTTTGTCTTACTAATGTTTGCCATGCAGTTTTTCATTTGTGTTTGGCTTCATTTTAGTGTTTATAGTTTTTCCCCTCTGAAGATTCATTCTCCTGTTAATCAACCAGTGAATATTAGAATTTAATGCAGACTACGTTAAAACGTCGCAGTATGTTAAGGATATGATATGTTGAAATGTGTTAGTTTGCTCATATTGCTCAGTGCACTGTGGGAAATCTCTAGAGCGGCGTGTGAAATGAGCTCGTGAGGGAATCCTGTGCGTGTGTGTGTGGGTGTGTGGGTGTGTGAGCTTGATGAAATGACATTTCTGGTGAAGATCATTCTGGTCACGCTCTAACCGGTGGAATCTTTCAGGGCGTCACGTTTCTTCAGCTTCGCCCACATTATCCATGTAGATAATAAATGCAGATTGATTGACAGGTCAGTTATGATCGGAACAGTGCAGGTTTGATTGTCAGTGCCTCAAAACAACAATCATAGACATTGTTGTGTGTACATGCTCTGAAAGCAATATGTGTTCTGTACTGCATATTAGTCATAGAGACTGTTATGCATCAAGTGCACTTTAAAAAACAAAAAATTGTAATTCAGCAAGGCTGATTTAGCTCCGATGCAATGACACGTGTGGACGGCTCGTTCTTATTCTGTGCCGCACCAGTATATATATATATATAATAACACACACTATAGCTGCTCTCTCACCAGTAGTGCTGGTCATCATTGTGAGCATCTGCCACGATCATGCCTGGATCATATTTCATCCTAAAAATCAAAGAAACTTAATATATATTTAATATATATTATATTATACATTAGTATTCTTTTTGCATTATGATATTGAGATGAGATGTTTTGCATTACACTAATGGGAATAGGAATATATATATACAGTGCAATGCATAAGTGAATACACCCATGCTAAAGTTGACTAAAAAGAGGAATAAAAAATCATATTTTGGAAATTGAACGTAATGCCTTAATTTAAAAAATTAGGAAAAATCCAACCTTTAAGGACACCAATTTTCTTTGTGAATGAATAATGTATCGTAAATAAATAAATGTTCTTCCTTAAAATACATGGTGCATAAGTTAGTACACCCCTATGTTAAATTCCCATAGAGGCAGGCAGACTTTTATTTTTAAGTATTTAAAAAATTTTTTTTTTAGGATACTATGCATCCTGATAAAGTTCCCTTGGCCTTTGGAATTAAAATAGCCCCACATCATCACATAGCCTTCACCATACCTAGAGATTGGCATGGGGTACTTTCCATAAGATCATCTCTCAATGCAAATCAAACTTGCTTTTAGGCTAACTGAAATAAAACCATGCCAATCTCTAGGTATGGTGAAGGCTATGTGATGATGTGGGGCTATTTTAATTCCAAAGGCCAAGGGAACTTTATCAGGATGCATAGTATCCTAAAAAAAAATAAAAAAAAATACTTAAAAATAAAAATCTGCCTGCCTCTATGGGAATTTAACATAGGGGTGTACTAACTTATGCACCATGTATTTTAAGGAAGAACATTTATTTATTTACGATACATTATTCATTCACAAAGAAAATTGGTGTCCTTAAAGGTTGGATTTTTCATAATTTTTTAAATTAAGGCATTACGTTCAATTTCCAAAATATGATTTTTTATTCCTTTTTTTAGTCAACTTTAGCATGGGTGTATTCACTTATGCATAGCACTGTATATATATATATATATATATATATATATACTGGATCATATGTTATTCCAAAATCAAAGAAACTTGATATATATTTAATATATATTATACATTAGTGTTCTTTTTGCATTATGATAATGAGATGTGATGTTTTGCATTACACTAATGGGAATAGGAATATATTCCCTCGTCTGGGAATTCTGTCTTGATCCACTCTCTCGTTCCCTGCAGTAAATCAGGAGCTTTGATTTAGAGGTATTCCCTGAGTAAAGGCACAGCGACGGCTTGGGAAAAGGGTCATGGGTTTATTGCTCTGTGAGACAAATGAAACTCTTATTCTTGATGTGCTGTTCATCATGACAGAGGTGTTGGATCAATGTTCATTACAGGAGAGAGAGTGGAGCATGACTGAATCAAGCTCTTTATAAAGATAGCAGAAAGACATGTGTTGGGGCTCATAACCAGTTTGTGTAATGAATTCTGAACATGTCTTAAATTAATGCATTACATAATGCCTCAACTTTTTCTGGTGTTGTGTGATATAACTCGTATGATGTTGGCTGGTGTTGTCATCCCTCTACGGACGCTGAATGTAGGAGTGTTTCACACTTATGTAATATTGAAAACGCTTTAGCAGTCGGCATGGGCGGATAACATCCCACCTCCGGTTTTCAGTCAAACGTCTCAGGAAAAGGCAAAGTCTTCACAGTTAGTAATGTGTTTCCATGTTTATCAGGAGTTTTATTGCTCACAAATAATGTCCAAATGCTTTTTTTTTTTTTTAAGGATACTTGGCCATAATGAAAGAAAAATCTTAATTTTCTCAGTTGTTTCTACTAGATTGCAATGAGATGGAGAGCAAATGGAGACCTTTTTTTCCTGAAAAATGTTCGACCCTGTAATCTCACATTTGTTTCAGAAGACTCAATAATCTCAAATAATCTCAAACTGTGTTCAGATTAGCCCAGATCTCAACATCGGCATTCAAAAGTCGGAAATCTCAATATGAACTCAAACATTTCTCATCATATTCTCAAATTATTTGTGCGGCAGTCCATATTAATTTTAAAGCTCTATCCTCTTATTGTATGGGAAAAAAGTCTTATTTTTATTGAATAAGTTTTATTGGAGTTTTATTGTAAATAAATGATGTCCAATAATACTTTTTAAAATACTTGGCCCTTATGATTAAAACAGACACAAATATATCCTCAAGCAGGAATTGAGGGGTTAAACACAAAGAAGGCATGATAAATCACGGCTGGAAGCACCAGAACAACTGTAACAAAGAAAAATTAAGATGATTTCAGGCAAAATGGCTGAAAAATCATGAATACAATCACTAGTAAATTGATTTAAGGGTTTATCACTTTCAACCAATAGGTGGCGCTTTGACCAAACTGATGTGATGTGGTCAGCGTAAGTTGACAATGCAAGGTTTGGTGTCAATATGCCAAAGCATTGCAGAGATTCACTCTCAGAGTCGTTTTGGCATCATGCCATCAAATTTGTTTATGCGGTATGCGAAAACTGTTTTGGTTATCGATATTAAATATATACATTTTTTCCCGGCATTGTCTGACAGGAAGTTTGACCAACTATGGCAAAATTGGTATCTTTGTTCTCAGCATGACCCAAGGAAACTATTAAGACCAGTTTTTACAATATTATTACGCCAAAGTTATTATAATAATAAAAATAAATGTGAAAGCTTTTAGCATTTTTGAAAATTTCATAACTTTAGACCACAAGATAGCACTGTCTCAAAACTTTTTGAGTACCTTTAGGGCATGGTGCCAAAGATACATACCAAGTTTTGTAACGATACACCAATGCGCTCATAAAATATAGCAATTGGCCGACACCCATGATGGCCGTTATGGGAAAACCGTTCAGAGGATGGATGCAAAAAGAGCTATTTTTCATATCTCCTGACCACTAGGTGTCACTGTGCTGAAACTGTACAGGTAACCTCAGGTCATTGTTGTCTTGGCACGCACCAAGTTTGGTCAGAATACACTAAAGCGATGCAGAGATAATGCCTCACGTTCATTTTGGAGTGCTCTTCGTCGAATTCGTTCACATGTTATTCGAGAGTCGTTCAATGAATCCACATTAATTCTTTATCTCTTTGTCGGCATGATCTGAAGATGATCTTGTAACATTTTTGTGAAAATTCTAGGAGCAGAAGATTTTTTGGGAAAATTAAAAATGGAAAAATTAAATTGAATTTCATTGAATCGTCTTGAGCAATGGAATCAGAGGGGGAACATTTTTTTGTTTCTTGCCCTTACGGTTCAACTTTGGACAGCTGGTGGCGCTAGAGCGATTGAGATAGAGACTCCAAATTTGCTATGGTGGCAATTCAGACTATCCTCTATCAGTGTGCCAAATTTCACAACTTTCCCACAAGCGGTTCTATGGGCTGCCATAGACTTGCGCTTACAATAATGAGAAAGTCATAAATCTCAATATGAACTCAAACGTTTCTCATCAAATTCTTCATTATTTGCGCTGCTGTCCATACTGATTCTACGGCTCTAATCTCTTACTTTATGACATTTGTGACTCGTTTGTGTTTTAGGAGAAGCTTCTGAATCAATGTTGATTTAAAGGAAGCAACTCTGACATAATGGAGTTCTCAGACTCAGTTATAAAGGAGAAACAATAACCTTGTGTGTAAAACCCATTCAAGAGGCCCATTAGATTTTAGAGTGAGTGTTTTGATTTCACACACATTATTTCTCAATGTGTTCAGCCGAACCTCATTATATGAGAACATTTTCAAGCGTTCTTGTGTTTAAAATGCACACACACACTTATACACTAGATGTGTTCATCAAACAGCAGCGCTGCATCTGTGAATTGTTTTTAACTTCTTTGCTTAATTTTCTTTCTCACAGTCAGCTGGCTGTTTTCCTCTCGACTGGCGAATAAATGGGGCCTGGGAGTCATTGATTACGATGTGTTGTTTGTGGGCAACAGATCCAACTCTGAATTATTTATATTGGCAGTGATTTATGATTTTGAGCTATTA